>SNQJ01S0044308.1:60450-86835 GCA_010110895.2 Picea sitchensis
GGGGCGGGGGGGGGGCGGGGTGTGAATCAATAATAGATATTTTTTATCCTTTTAACCACAGTATGCAAGTGTTATTTATCTTTATGATCAATATATCATTATCATCTAATAATTGCAGAGTAAATAAACAATGAACAAATGATCAATCATACACATACATAGTACACTAGTATTTTTATGTGGAAACCCAATGCGAGAGAAAAGCACATAACGCTTTTTATTATTTGTCTTTAAGAATTACGTTCATTGGAAGCACCAACTTCCTTTGTTTTCTAGTTGCAACTGGAAGGAGGCTCCAACCCCCTACGTTCATGCTACAACCTGAGGGAATCTCCAACTCCCCAATACTCTCGCTACAACTAGAAGGAGGCTACAACCCCCTATGTTCTCTGGCTACAACTGGAAGGTGGCTACAACCACCTATCATTGCCCCGTCCAACCACCCTGAAATATAAGTGTCAAATGTAAAAACTGAATATGTCACAGTCAAAACCCATTCTATCAAATTTGTCACTGTATACTCATAAACCAATCTAATCTGATCACATATACCTCAAAAACTATACCACAAGTTTGTACCTCAAACCATGTGCTAGAACCTCATTGTTATATGACCTCTATCTTTACCAATAACTTCAACAACATACCTCAACCAAAATCCCTCATCAATTTCATAATCCAAATCTGATTTGTAACTCTGTAACAAGCCTGGTGTATATGATCACACACCTGTAAACCTTCCTTAACTTTAACAACAAGATACTAGCATTTTCATCAAAAATTACTTTAGTCTCACATGACTAATTTTGGATTAGTCAACAACCCTAACTTGAAATAATCATAAATATGTACCTGTAATGAATAAAGATCTGAAAATAGTACACAATGTTCTTCAGTGTCTTGTCTTCAATTCCTCCAGTTTTCAATGCTTGGAACCTCCCAAAAAAAGATTTATAGCAAAAATGACATACCTTGCTGAATTTTGGCTTATTCTAGAGAGCAAACTTGCAGAGAAGTCTCCGCACAAAATATTTTTTGTATGGATATAAAAATGGTACACAACATACTACAGACTATGATATAACCAATACATTTTTTCTTACTGAATTTGGATCTGTTATGAATAATTTATGACGTTTTTACCCGAAACACCTGTTTTAGACTAGTTTTAGGACTAGCCACAAACCCTATTTTCCACAGCGTGTAACTCCCAAAATAAAATGACCCACAAGCTAATTTTTTTATCACAATTACATGGATTTTTTTTCTCAACAACCTCCATATTTCACTAAATAACATACCTATAAAATGGTGAGATGACCTGTAAATAAAATACCTTAGAAAACATCATCAAAATACTTTATCCTCCCTTGAATTTCGACCTTCTTTACTTCACCTTCCCTCTAAAATTTGTCTTATAACTCCTTTGGTTACCTCAGTCACTTGTATATATTCAATATGCTCAATTGATATTAATGGGAGATCCTTTCTCTCTTATTTATACTCTCCAAGTAGCTTCCTCTAGAAGTATCCACTTAACCACTTTGTCCACTTAGCCACTTTGCCCACTTAACCAACTTTGTCCACTTAGCCACTTTGTCCACTTAACCAAATGTTTCCACTTAGCCACTTTTTCCACTTAACCACTTTATCCACAATAGTAAAATCTCCAATTCTAGTTGAAACTAACTTATTTTTAATTGTTTTCTTGTTGCAACCACTTAACCTATGACTAACCACTTTGATTGTTCAACTTCTTCTAGGAGATTCTAGAATAATTTGACTTCTTTGACCTTCTAGAGGCTTCTAGATAACCCATGAGGGTTCTCCAACTTCACATGGCCATAACTCTCTAACTGTGAGGAGTTATGTGACGTTCCACATATCACCAGAAATGGAATGACATATACTATCCATCTAGAATAGTATTACATGTAATATCACTGACATCCATTCCTTTATACATTAATCAAACGAAATTCCCTTAATCATATTGTTGGGTCTACCAAAATGTATTGCTAGACTTTGTTCAAGGGTTGACATCAATGAAAACCAACCTAATTAATTAACATGGGCCATTCACCACAAGTACACCCTTATGAGTGAGTCTCAACCTTATGTTATCTGACACATGGAAAGCACCTCAAGCACCTCGAGTCCATATTATTACTTGTCATGATCAAGGAAGGACTACACCTGGGTCCATTTACCACAAGTACACCTTTGTTATAAATGTATCCTATCTCCCTTGTTCTGCATCCCAATCTAGGAGAAGGTCTACTCGATGCTTACTCAGGGAATTGTAGCAAAAGGTCTGTCACACATGGCACTCCCATGTGGACTTCTACAGGTTATTCCCTCTAGAAACACTAGGGTCATCTCCCCATAGTGTGTGACATCAAGGTCAATTCCCTTGACATGTCCTCATGTGCTCTCCACAAGGTGTTGGACATATTGTCATTGATGTCAACAGTCGATGTCATTATGATGGGATGATGAGTTGTTATGAACAACATGTAGAGAAATGCACCTAAAGATCATGAGAGGCAGCCTATTAGATTTCAAAAGATCAACACAATGTAGAAACACCATCGAGATTGAATTCCCAATAGATCAATGATTTGGATCAGTTAGATTCCAAGAACAAAACCAAAAAATCTCAGAAGGGAAGTGCATTGCAGAAACACGATCAGGATTGTAATCCCCAAAGTAAAACAACAAAAAGAATCGAGGGAGAATCATGTCCACTGGTGTATATTTCAGGACAAACCAAGACCACTAGATTTGGGAGTTATAGAGGAAGACCTTCAGATCAACATCTAATAAAGTCATGACCGTAGAATCTCAGTAAGGGCAGATCAATGACAAAGAACCATTGTGGGATGCAAGGGTTGGCGTTAACAATGTTGCAAGTTTTGGTTCCAAAATAGACATCGACAGTCGATCGTCACCTACCAATAGATATGTAGTTGGCATCAGTTCCACTACCTCAGAACCCCAGAGCCCCAGATTCACGAAGAACTTAAATATCGACAACCGTTGGATTGTGTTGAGATTTTCACGTAAAATATGGATCATTAGATGAAGTCAAGTTGCTCGAGGTTTATTCGGGAATCTCACTTTAGGATAATTGAGAATTGGGAATGAATAACCCATAGTCTCGAAGGCCGAAATGAATTTAGACCATTGATCTATAATTGATCACAATTGTTGGATGAAGGATTCATGAGATCCGTAATAGCCGAAATCCTGACAACCGTTGGATTGTGTTAAGATATTTGTGTCAAATATGGATCATTAGATGAATTAAATCTACTCGAAGCTTATTCGGCGATTCTCACTTCAGGAGAATTGAGAATTGTGAATGAATAACCCAAAGTCCTCAAGGCTGAAATGAATCTAGACCATTGATCTAGAACTGATAAAGTTGTTGGATCAAGGATTCACGATATCCTGAATAGGCGAAATCCCAACAAATGTTGTATCGTGTTAAGATTTTCGTGTCAAAGATGGATCGTTAGATGACGTCAACTTGCTCGAGGTTTATTCAAGGAATCTCATTTCAAAATAATTGAGAATTGGGAATGGATAAAACAAATTCAGGAAGGTTGAAATGAACTGATCACAATCATTGGATCAAGGAATCAGATGAACCTACAACCATTAGATCCAAGAGGAGGACATGTTCCACGTCAAGAGATCCATGTCAGCAAGACCATGAAAACAAGGACACGTGGCACAATTAGATGCTGACAAGTGTCTAGGTCTAGTTGGAATTTTAGGTACACGTAAGTCACAAATATAAGTTACACATGGAAACCACTCAGCAAATGCCAAGTCAGTAGTGACATCAATAAGTTACGTCACTCTGGGAGTTTTTCCTTCGAGGGAAATCATCAACTACCTGAATTTCTGAAGGTCGAAGTCAACGCTAAACATTGATCTAAGATCCTTTGGATTCTCACATGACCGTTAGATCAAAACATGACGTAAGAACTCCTATGTTGACCACTTCAACGCCGACCAACTCCAGTGGAAATTGGAACAAAATTTACTCGGACCTATGAACCACCAAAGTCCTGAAATAAATAACGGTCGTCCATCTCAACCATTGATTAAGTCACAATCGTTGGATTAATTCATGGAAGGATAAGTAAGGATTGAAGCTAGACCATTGATTTGGTTCCAAGATTCATGCTAACCATTGGATCAATACTTATGAGAGGTAACTACTTAGGGGAGTTGAAAATGTGAAAGATTGGATGAGAGAGAAATCTCCCGAAGGTCGAAGTATCAGAGGACTAGGTTCCATCCCCTGATCATGGGTTACGAAAACATAATCCATGAGGTGTTGGGTACATCACTTAATTAATAAGCCCATGATTTTGCACATATGGTCACATGTAAATGGTTTGAAGGAAGCACCTCTGCAGGATTCGATTTCTGAAATATTTGCATAAACATGGAATCAAGTTAAAATAAATTGATTCATACCTGTGATCAATTTATGAAAAGCACACTCACTGAATTAAAATACTTCACAATAATGTTTGAATAATAATATAAATTATTGTTACTTTAAAATGAAGAGGTGTGATGGTCCAAACAAAGGGACACGATGCTTCATAGCTCACACCAGTTGGAAGATTATATTAATGAGAAAGAATGGTGAGAATAAAGTGTCTTTGTAGTCCACATTAGAAGATCAAAACAACAACATATTCCAAGAAGAAGAACTGATGATTCTTATGAAGTGAGGGTGGAAGGGAGGAGAACAGAAGGATTCATATCTTTTATTTAAGGTATTTGGTGCTTCCTGGGGTTGGTGCCCTAAAGTTAAGGGAGTTGGTGCTTCCTAGGGTTGGTGCCCTAAATATAAGGGAGTTGGTGCTTCTTGGGGTTGGTGACCTAAAGACAAGGGAGTTGGTGCTTCCTAGGGTTGGTGCTTCTTGGAGTTGGTGACCTAAAGACAAGGGAGTTGGTGCTTCCTAGGGTTGGTTCCCTAAAGACGAGGGAGTTGGTGCTTCCTAGGGTTGGTTCCCTAAATAAGGGGATTTGTGTCTCCTAGATTTGGTGGTCTAAAAAGGATTGGTGTCCTTCACTATTCTTCATCAAAAGAATTGTATTTCCTATTAATTATATTTATATAATTTATTTTACAAACAAGTCTATTGTTGATCTATTGTGGTAATTAACAAAATATAAAAGTAACTGCAAATTTTTGAAAAATGATAATACGGATTCACCCGCCCCTCTTAGTATTCCAACAATTGGTATCAAAGCAGGTTCCTTTAGCACAGTCTAAACAATTGGAAGGTATATCTTGAACATGGATCAACAAGAGGGAATGTCTAACAACAAAGCGCCATTGTTTAATGGAGGTGGCTATTCTCCATGGAAAATAATAATGAAAAACTTCCTGTTGGATCTTGGTTTTGATATATGGAAATCTGTTGTATATGGTTACACTGCACCAACTAATCCACCCAAAGATGTTGCAGGAAAGAAAATATGAAATGAAAACTCAAGAGCAGTTAATGCAATTCTAGGAGGGTTGAAAAATTCTATATGTGTGAAGGTTATGCATTGTAAGTAAGCCAAAGAAATATGGGACAAATTGGAGGTTGTATATGAAGGATATAGAAAAGTCAGGGAATCCAAACTACACCTATAGAACTTATTTTGAAAATCTGAAAATGAAATAAGAAGAGAACCTTGTTGAATACCTTCATAGGGTAGATGAAGTGGTTAATTCAATCAAAGAAACATGAGAAGAACTTACAGATAAACCCATTGTGCAAAATATACTAAGGTCATTACCTATGGAATATGATGCCAAGATTTCTATAATTGAAGATAATTCTAATCTTGACACACTCACAGTTGATCAACTTTAAGGAATTTTTACAGCATATGAAATGAGAATAGGGAATGGTAAATCATCAAAAAGAGAAACAACATTTACATCATCTAAAAAAAAGATGAGGAAAGAGAAAAATACCAATGATGAGTTATCAGATATATCTGATGAGGAAACTGCCAACTTCATAAAGAAACTCAAGAAAGGGAAAAAGAAATACAAAGGAAAGATTTCTCTAATATGTTTCAACTGTGGAAAAATTGGACACTTTTCCAATAAATGTCCCCATCCTAAGCAGGAGGAAAGTGATGACGAAAGAACCTTAAAAAATCAGAAGAAAAGCAACACTAATAATAAAAATAAGTTCTACAAGAAAAAGAAAACATTCTTTACCTAAAAAGACAGTAGCTCATTAGAAGAAAATGAAGAAGATGAACCGGAGCTTCTATTTATGGGAATAAAAACTCGAGATGATAAAAATTATTAAGATGAAGAAGAAGAGAACTTCGAAGAATAAATCCTTAGTGTAATTGAAGAACTAAGAAAAACTAAAAAACAAAATAGGGTACTAAGGGAACAATTTCTAGATATTAAAGAAGCTACTAAATCAAGAGAGAGGGAAGTTTCCAAAACCATCAAAGAGTCAAAACATACCATGAATAATTTGAAGTCCCGGCTCCTGGAATCTAATAAAATTGAAGAAGTCATTTTACAACAACTTAATGATAAAAAAAACAAGTATGTGAGAAACTAGAAGCTGAGATTAAGCTGCTAAAAAGTGAAATTGAGAAAGAAAATAAGTGATCACAATTTGGAAATAGTTCAAAGATATTGGATGAAATTCTTAGTAGTCAAAGGTCACCAAACAACAATACTGGTTTGGTATACACTTGAGACTCAACTTCTACATCACAAGGATTTGTCAAGAAACCATTTAGTTATGCAGATGCTCTGAAAAACTCATTAAGAAAAGAAGATAATAAGGAAAAGATGATACCATTGAAAACTGTTACACATAAACATAAATCAATACTCCCTGCTAGAGTAAATGATGACAAGAAAAATACAATCATCATCAAGAATTCCCCTAAATATCTATTTATTGGATATTGTTACTCTTGCAACGATTTTGGACATAAGGAAGTACACTGCAAAGCTTATGGACAAAACAATTGGAGAAATTTCCAAAGATATAAGAACAATAAGTACAACATAGAGAAGAGAAACTATAACTCATTTTATCCTTTGCAAGACTTCAATAGTGAATGAAAAAAATGCAACAACTATGGTCATAAAACNTTTCTAGATATTAAAGAAGCTACTAAATCAAGAGAGAGGGAAGTTTCCAAAACCATCAAAGAGTCAAAACATACCATGAATAATTTGAAGTCCCGGCTCCTGGAATCTAATAAAATTGAAGAAGTCATTTTACAACAACTTAATGATAAAAAAAACAAGTATGTGAGAAACTAGAAGCTGAGATTAAGCTGCTAAAAAGTGAAATTGAGAAAGAAAATAAGTGATCACAATTTGGAAATAGTTCAAAGATATTGGATGAAATTCTTAGTAGTCAAAGGTCACCAAACAACAATACTGGTTTGGTATACACTTGAGACTCAACTTCTACATCACAAGGATTTGTCAAGAAACCATTTAGTTATGCAGATGCTCTGAAAAACTCATTAAGAAAAGAAGATAATAAGGAAAAGATGATACCATTGAAAACTGTTACACATAAACATAAATCAATACTCCCTGCTAGAGTAAATGATGACAAGAAAAATACAATCATCATCAAGAATTCCCCTAAATATCTATTTATTGGATATTGTTACTCTTGCAACGATTTTGGACATAAGGAAGTACACTGCAAAGCTTATGGACAAAACAATTGGAGAAATTTCCAAAGATATAAGAACAATAAGTACAACATAGAGAAGAGAAACTATAACTCATTTTATCCTTTGCAAGACTTCAATAGTGAATGAAAAAAATGCAACAACTATGGTCATAAAACCAGTGAATGTAGATTGCCAAAATATGATAAAAAGGCAAATATTTCATATAATAGAAATGAATGGAAGAAAAATAAAACAGAGTGAAATGTAGCCTTATATGAAAGAAATCAAGTATGTCAGTGGTATATAGAAAGTGGATGTTCCAAACAAATGAATGGAGATCAAAGTTATAAATTTCTCAAGTTAAATAAGAAAGGAAAAGTAAAAGCATCTTTTGGAGATAACATGTCAGCCAAGATACTGGGAAAAGGCACTGTTAGTTTAGGAAATAATAAAACCAAAGAAGAAGATGTACTTCTGGTAGAAAATATCAAACCAAATATCCTAAGTGTAAGTCATACATGTGATCAGGGTCACATACTTACTTTTAATTCTCATAAATATGAGATCAGAAAAAAGGACACTGGAAAGCTAGTGGCAGTTGCACCAAGAACATCTAGCAATGTGTACATCCTTAATACAGATGAAGAAGAAAAATGTTGTTTAAGCCAAGTAGATGAAATATGGCTATGGAATAGAAGGTTCAGACATTTAAGATTTGATATATTGATCAAAGCCAACGAAAAAAATTTAGTTAGGGACCTTCAAAAAGTGATTAAGCCTTCAGATTCTATTTGTAAACATTTTCAAATAGGAAATAAAACAAGAGTTAGGTTAAAAAAAAAGAGCATTCCACAAAAAAACCATTAGAGATTATTCACACAGATCTATGTGGACCAACCATAACCAAAAGTACTTATGGTGAACAATATTTTATGATGATTGTTGATTATTACACAAGATTGACCTGAGTATTCTTTCTAAAAGAAAAATTAGAAGCCTTTGAGAAATTTAAAGTATACAAAACCCTTGTAGAAAATGAAACAGATCTCAAAATTAAATGTCTGAGATTACATAATGGAGGAGAATTCACCTATAAAGAGTTCATTCAATTCTGTGAAAATCATGGTATCAAATGATAGTTTTCAGCTCCCATGACTCCTCAAGAAAATGGATTGGTAGAAAGGAAAAAAAGAACAATTCAAGAAGCTACAAGAACCATGCTAAATGAAGCCAAGATTCTGGACAAATTATGAAGAAATGCAATCTAAATAGCAATCCACATACTTAATAGAGATCAGTTGAGACCCAACCATGATAAAAACCTTTATGAACTATGGTTTGGAAGGCCAACATCTGTAAAACACTTTAGAACTTTTGGAAGTAAATGTTACATAAAGAATGACAAAGATAACTTTGGAAAGTTTGATCCAAGATCTGATGAAGGAATATTCTTAGGATATTCATCAAATAAAAAAGCATACATATGTTATAATATTAGACTACTAAAGATAGTGGAAAGTGATAATGTAAAGATATATGATCTAAAAAAGAGCATATCCCAAGGCATTGATAAAAAATCTCAACAAGAAGATGATGATGTAAAATATTAGCTGGAAGATGATGATGTAGAATCTCATCAAGAAGATGATAATAATGAAACACAAGAAAATGAACCATGTAATGATGAAGAAGACAATGAAGAAACACCCTTTCCAAGAGCTCCATCAAAAAGAGTTCAAAAGAATCATCCTGAAAGCCAGATTATTGGAGAAAAAAGTACAGGAGTGAAAACAAGAAGGAAACTCACTTTTGAATTAGAACAAGCAATGTTATCCCTAATAGAACCTAATTCAGTTAAAGAAGTTGTCAAAGGTAAATATTGGATAAAATCAATGAATGATGAACTAGACCAAATAAAGAAGAATAAGACTTGGGAACTAGTTCCAAGACCCAAGGACAAGAATGTGATAGGAACCAAGTGGATATTAAAAAACAAACTAAATGAAAATGGAGAAATTATAAAAAACAAAGCCAGATTAGTGTGCAAAGGATATTCCCAAATGGAAGGTATTAATTTTGAAGAGACTTTTTCTCCAGTAGCAAGACTTGAGGCCATCAGAATGTTCCTAGGATTTGCATGATTCATAAATTTCAAAATCTATCAGATGGATGTCAAGTCAACATTCCTTAATGGAACACTAGAAGAAGAATTCTATGTTGAGCAACCATAAGGATTCATGTTATCAGAAAATTAGGACTATGTGTGCAAGCTGAAAAAGGCCATGTATGATCTTCAACAAGCCCCCAGAGCATGGTTCTCTAGGCTTGATCAGTACCTACAAAAACAAGGATATAAGAGGGACTACTGACAATAACCTATACATCACAATTGAGGATCACAACATGATTGTCATGGTGGTATATGTTGGATTACTGAGAGGGGGGTGAATCATTAATAGAGCAATATAATCCTTTTTAGCCATAAAATACAAGTGTTATATCAATGTAGCATTATCATCCAATAGTTGTAGAGTAAATAAAAAATGAACAAATGAACAATCATACACATACAAAGTACACCAGTGTTTTTACGTGGAAATCCAAAGTGGGAGAAAACCACATAATTATTTTTTGTATATGTCTTTAAGAATTACATTCATTGGAAGCACCAACTTCCTTTGTTTTCCAACTGCCACTGGAAGGAGGCTCCAACCCCCTAGTTTCTCAGGCTATAACCTGAGGGAAGCTCCAACTCCCCAATCCTCTGGCTACAACCAGAAGGAGGATACAACCCCCTATGTTCTCTAGCTACAACCACCTGTCCTTGGCCCATCCAACCGCACTGAAATATAAGTAGAATGATGGAACCACTGTCACACTATCACTGTGAGATATACTGTTGTAAACCTATACCAATCAACCTGCACGAAACAACATGTAACAATCTGTATCGATCACTTGTTCCAACATGTACCATACATCAACCTATACCTCAACCTGTACCATAAACAAATGCATCAACCATGCATCAAACCTGCACAAATAACCTATCACAATAACATGTCTAATCAACCTATTACAACCACTTGTCTCATCAATCTTATCAACCAAATCAGATCTACTCACCAAGACAACTCTCAACCATATGCACAATATTACCAAGATGTGCATCAACCAAGCATAACACAACAACTCATAATCATCACCACGATCAATATGTGATTCTAATAATATACCAAGACAAATATGTTACATCATACATAAACCATGTGTCAACAATACTACTAACAAGTGCCTCCAACCATGTACCAAGTATGTACCAATCATGCATCAACTACTCATCAACTGTGACTCATCAAGATGTACCAACATCATCAACTATACACATCATGTATGTGCCAACTCATCAACTACTTGTCTCAACCATGTACCCAACATGTACCTCAACCAAATACCAAATACATATACCAATATAACCATCAAAAAGTTATCTAGCAACCAAATACCATAAACCACTACATCAAACCATGTTCCACAACCTCACTTTTATACAACCTCTATCTGTAACATACCTCAACCAAAAACCCTCATTGATTTCATCATCCAAATCTGATTTGTAACTCTGTAACAAACCTGGTATATATGATCACATACCTGCAAACCTTCCTTAACTTTAACAACAAGACACTAATATTTTCTTCAAATTTTACTTTAGTCTCAAATGACTAATTTTGGATTAGTAACCAACCCTAACTTACAATAATAATAACTATGTACCTGTAATGAATAAAGATCTGAAAATAGTACACAATTTTCTTCAATGTGTTTTATGCAATTCCTCCAGGTTTCACTACTTGGAACCTCTCAGAAAAGGAGTTATAGAAAAAATGGCATACCTTGTTGAATTTTGGCTTATTCTAGAGAGAAAACTTGTAGGGCATGCCCCACACTAAATATTTTTTGTATGGGTATGAAAATGGTACACATAATACCAAAGAATATATTCTAACAATCACATTTTTTCTTACTGAATTTGGATCTGTTATGAAGAAGTTATGACGTTTTTACTCGAAACACATGTTTTAGACTAGTTTCAGGACTAGCCACAAACTCTATTTTCCACGGAGTGTAACTCCAAAAATACAATGACCCATAAGCTAAAATTTTTATCACAAATACTTGGATAAGTTTCCTCAATGACCTCCATATTTTGCAGTCTGAATCATTCTAGAAAAAAACATTTATTGCGAAAATGGTGAGATGATCTGTAAATAACATATCTTAGAAAGCATCATCAAAAGAATTTCATTAGCCCATAATTTATTTTAGGGTAAAAATCGTGCACAGGGTTAGCCCATGTTTTTAGGAGGGATAGAGGAAAAAAAATTATATTTAGCCCCTGGAATTTGGAAGAACAAGCTTCCATTAGCCAAATTTCTAGAAGTATGGGAATTTATGATAGCTTCTTCGCCCTGCCATTTGGTAAAATCGGGGTTTATGGTTTAATTCCGCCCTGATTTTGTGGTATGGGTTGCGGGCACTCAGCACTGGGTAGCTACAGCCTACAATCTTCCCTTTGCCCGATTTCAATCTTCCCTTTGCCCAATTTCCAAAGAACATGGAGATTTTTGTCCCTCCCACATGGTATAAATTATATGGGATCTGAAATGCATTCCCCAGTTTACATCTTCGTTCTTATTTGAATTTTCCCTTTGGGGTTAGATGGAACGAAGGTTTACAAAATACTGTTTTACTCATCTTCTGTTACCTCTTATTTCCCCTTTGGGCCTTGAGGTTTACGATTTTAGTATTTTACTGTTCGACTTTCTTCTGGTTGGTAACAGGTTACTCCCAGGTTCGGCCCAGGCACCAGTTGGCAGTGACCATATTTTGTTAGTCTTCCAATAGAGGAGGACCCCGCTCGCAGAGGAGGACCCGAGGACCCCACTCACAGAGGAGGACCCCACTCGCAGCTCAATGCTAAGGCTCGACCACAGTGGCAATTTGAAAACTCACATATCTGATTGATTCTCTACATTTCCATCAAACAAGTGGTGTAGCTGCGGCTTCAAAGAGGTGCTTACTGATTTTGTATTTTCTTAAAGCCTTCCTTTATATATTCTACTGTAGATATTTATGTCAAAGTTGTGAAGAAACTCGGCGTTTATAACCTTCTTATTTTTCTGGTACCTAGAGTTTCCATTGACTAATATGAATAACTGTGTGATAGATTCTCTTTAGCTTATAATCAATGATTCTCACGTTGCCATGTGTATCTCAAATCATTTTTGGCTTTTACACAACAATGACTTCAAGGTTTAGAGTCTCTTCTCTATCATATATAGTATACCAATGTAACAATCCCATTTCAATATTTAAGTGGTTGCTAGCAACAACCCTCTCACTACTCTGTAAAAAAAACAACAACCTTCTCACTACTATTTGCAAGGTCAGACTTTGATTCACATTCTAATTCCATCTAAGATGTTTTAACTTCTTCTCCTTCTTGCAATCTATCATTGTGGTCTTATTGTCCAAGTTTCTCACGGAGTTCTCTTCTTAGTTTCCTATAGTAAAAGTTGCTCTCTTGTAAAGATATGTCACCGTGCCTTGGTTGAAGTCATAATGTGAATAAACGGAACAATGACCGAGTTATCGGAGAGTGCGAACCACAAACGAGGGCTTCATACTTTGCTCAAATTAATTCGGAACGAAATTTTGTCCATTTTCCCTTGGCAAAGCCTTCTTTATCTATTCGGTGACATTTATGTCAAAGTTGTGAAGAAACTTGGGGTTTATATCCTTCTTGTTGTTATAGTACCTGGAGTTTCCATTGACTAATATGAATAATTGTGTGATAGATTCTCTTTATCTTATGATCAATGATTTGTGTGTTGCCATGTGTATCTCAAATCATTTTTTGGATTTTACACAACAATGAATTCAAGGTTTAGAGTCTCTTCTCTATGATATATAGTATAGTATACCAATATAACAATCCCATTTCAATATTTAAATGGTTTCTAGCAACACCCCTCTCACTACTCAGGTCAAAAAAAAACCTTCTCACTACTATTTGCAAGGTCTAACTTTGATTCACATTCTAATTCCATCTCCGATGTTTTAACTGCTTCTCCTTCTTGCAATTTGTCACTGTGGTCTTATTGTCCGATTTTCTCACATAGTGCTCTTCTTAGTTTCCTATAGTAAAATTTTCTCTCTTGTCAAAATATGTCACCATCCTTGTAGTTGAAGTCATAATCTTAATAAACATGGAAAAATGGCTCAGTTATCAGAGGGTCTAAACCACAAACACCGAGGAGGCTTCATGCCTGCTCAAAATTAATTCGGAGACAATTACATCCCATTTTCACTTTGCTTAAAGCCTTCCTTTATCTAATCTACTTTTAATATTTATGTCAAAGTTGTGAAGAACCTCGGGGTTTATATCCTTCTTGTTGTTCTGGTGCTTAGAGTTTTCATTGACTAATATGAATAATTGTGTGATAGATTCTCTTTAGCTTATGATCAGTTATTCTTTCGTTGTCATGTGTATCTCAAATCATTTTTGGCTTTTACACAATAATGAATTCAAGGTTTAGAGTCTCTTCCTATCATATATTGTATACCAATGTAACAATCCCATTTCAATATTTAAGTGGTTGCTAGCAACAACCCTCTCACTACTCTGTCACTACTATTTGCAAGGTCTGACTTTGATTCCCCATTTCTAATTCCATGCTCCGGATGTTTTAGCTGCTTCTCCTTCTTGCAATCTGTCACTGTGGTCTTATTGTCCAAATTTCTCACAGAGTGCTCTCCTTAGTTTCCTATAGTAAAAGTTGCTCTCTTGTAAAAAATGTGTCACCGTCCTTGTAGTTGAAGTCATAATATGAATAAACATGGAAAAATGACTCAATTATCAGAGGGTCTAAACCACAAACACTTAGGAGGCTTCATACCTGCTCAAAATTAGTTTCAGGGAAATTACATCCCATTTCCTTCACTTAAAGCCTTCCTTTATATGTTCTATTGCTGATATTTATGTCAAAGTTGTGAAGAAGCTCGGGGTTTATATCCTTCTTGTTGTTATGGTGCTTAGAGTTTCCATTGATTAATATGAATAACTATGTGATATATTCTCTTTAGCTTATGATCAGTGATTCTTGCATTGTCATGTGTATCTCAAATCATTTTGGCTTTTACACAACAATGACTTCAAGGTTTAGAGGCTCTTCTCTATCATATATATTATACCAATGTAACAATCCCATTTCAATATTTAAATGGTTGCTAGCAACAACCCTCTCACTACTCTGTAAAAAAAAAAAACCTTCTCACTACTATTTGCAAGGTTTGACTTTGATTAACATTCTAATTCCATATCAGATGTTTTAACTGCTTCTCCTTCTTGCAATCTATCACGTGGTCTTATTGTCCAAGTTTCTCACGGAGTGCTCTTCTTAGTTTCCTATAGTAAAAGTTGCTCTCTTGTAAAATATGTCATCGTCCTTGTAGTTGAAGTCATAATGTCAATAAACATGGAACAATGACTCAGTTATCAGAGGGTCTGGACCACAAACACCGAGGAGGCTTCATTACCTGCTCAAAATTAATTTTAGAAAAATTACATCCCATTTTCCTTCACTTAAAGCCTTCCTTTTTTTGTTCTATTGTTGATATTTATGTCAAAGTTGTGAAGAAACTTTGGGTTTATATCCTTCTTGTTGTTCTGGTAGATGGAGTTTCCATTGAATAATATGAATAACTATGATAGGTTTAGAGTCTCTTCTCTATCATATATAGTATACCAATGTAACAATCCCATTTCAATATTTAAATGGTTGCTAGCAACAACCCTCTCACTACTCTGTCAAAAACAAAACAACCTTCTCACTACTATTTGCAAGGTTTGAATTTGATTCATATTCTAATTCCATCTTAGATGTTTTAGCTGCTTCTCCTTCTTGCAATCTGTCACTATGGTCTTATTTCCTAAGTTTCTCACAGAGTGCTCTTCTTAGTTTCCTATAGTAAAAGTTGCTCTCTTGTCAAAATATGTCACTGTCCTTGTAGTTGAAGTCATAATGTGAATAAACATGGAAAAATGACTCAATTATCAGAGGGTCTGAACCACAAACACCGAGGAGGCTTCATACCTAGTCAAACTTAATTTCAGGGCAATTACATCCCATTTTCCTTCTCTTAAAGCCTTCCTTTATCTATTCTATTGTTGATATTTATGTCAAAGTTGTGAAGAAAATTGGGGTTTATATCCTTCTTGTTTTTCTGCTACTTGGAGTTTCCATTGACTAATATGAATAATTGTGTGATAGATTCTCTTTAGCTTATGATCAATGATTCTCGCGCTGCCATGTGTATCTCAAATCATTTTTGGATTTTACATAGAAATGACTTCAAGGTTTAGAGTCTCTTATCTATCATATATAGTATACCAACGTAACAATTCCATTTCAATATTTAAATGGTTTCTAGCAGCAACCCTCTCACTACTTTGTAAAAAAAAACAACCTTCTCACTACTATTTGCAAGGTCCGACTTTGATTCACATTCTAATTCCATCTCGGATGTTTCAACTGCTTCTCCTTCTTGCAATCTATCAATGTGGTCTTATTGTCCAAGTTTCTCCTGATTACTCTTCTTATTAATCAATACTATATGGGGCGGGGATCGAACTTGGGAACAATAGACTTGCATCAATGTTACCTACCAACTGCTGGAAACCCTGAAAATCCCAAAAATATACCACGGTACGTGATAAAAATTCATAACTTCTAGGATTTGTTCTAAATTAGAATGGGTAGTAATCTATGGGATAACCGGAAAGTTTAGAGGAGAACTCAAAGAATCTTGCAAAAATTCTTATAATTTCTCCCAGGATCATCTTTGCTTGTGTATTGTCTTAGAGGTTAGGGTGGTCTATCAATTAATTTATGTGATACTTTCCTGGATTGATTCTTGTTCATTCTGCTATGCATAATCATGTTCAACTAAACTTGAAACAGAGACCCCTATGACAGTCTTGTCATGCCACAAAAAATCCTCGGGCTGTGCACATATCCTCTAGCATGGTAAGAGTCTAAGAGGATGAATCTACAACACCTAAAACTGATTCATTTTGAATCCGGAATTTAAGAAGGCGGGCTTATACAAGCTTGCATGATGATTGTTTGATTAAATGCATAAATGCACAAATTCATTTCCTGCATAATAGCTTTTACAGGGGGTGATTTATCAGCCTTGTTTGTGCATGATGAAGATGATTTATCAACCTCCTTATTTTCTATTTATTTATTCCTTACAAGTGCTTGGGAATATTTTTGCAACACTCCTTATAATGAGCCCATACAACCTTGATACTTTTACCCTTGTTCATGGAAAAATATGCATTGAATAATATTTCAAATAGAGGGCTATAATAAATCTTGAAGATGATATACTTTGAGACACAAACAAATACCCTCAAGGTTGAATTTGTATGTTGATTTCAAGACCTTGAGTGCAAGTCCAAAAAAACTTTGTTTTCTTTCTTGGAAGTTTGCATCATATGGCACAAAACTTTGATTTTTCACGAGGAATTATTTCTTGAGGATTGTTGTATTAATGAAGGTAGTCTTCTATGGTTTATATAAGATGAAACAAACCCTTCAAACCATATCTCTATAAACAGCGAGGGTTTAGTTCCCTCAAGAATAAGGGTTTTTTTTTTTTTTATCTTCCATGTACACACACATACAAACAAAGGTCTATCGAGATATGTTCTCAAAGTTTGGGTTGGGCGACTTATTTGAGTTCAAGCAAGTTGCATTTTGTGTTGTTGCATCGCCTGTCATATCAATTATTTTTGAACAAGCTTATGATCGCCATATCTCTACATGAATATTTGACTTCTTATTTTTGGAGCTCTCCCTTGTAATCATATAATTGATGCCTAGCAATAGTATAATTGATAGTATGGTGATAAGGGGAACATTACAAGCTAGAAACACTGCTTCATATCTATTTACAGTCAGGCCAGTATTCACAGATTATTCACAGCATCCAATTACACTCGACATTTTGTAACTTGAATCCAAGAATTCCTGAAGGAGAACTAAATCAATCTTCGCTTGGAACATAGAATTGTCAGAAAGTTTGAATCTGGTTATGGTTATAAAGTGATGAAGCAAGAACAAAATATTTCTTGGGAAGCCCCCCTAGAGGTGAGCCACATTCACCATGAAGTGCAGGAAGATAGATTGAGGTGACAGTGGTCTATTTTCCAAGTTGCCCATCGATTTTCTCTATTGTCAACCTTGCATATTCAGTAAGACAAATCAATTGGTAACAGAGACTATATTGGCCTACCCACATGCTGAATTGTCTATAAGACTACTAGAACTTGAGGCTAAAATCCAATCTGGATCTGGATCTGAATCTGGGGCATCCTCTTCAACAATGGCTTGATCATTTTTAAGAAGAGTGTTTGGAGTTTCTTCAATAGGGTTCCATTCACCATATATTTCCTCGAATCTTTCCACAATGGTAGCCACTATTCACAATCCACATAACTCCATTATCTACAAAATGCTTCAACAAAACCTGCAAAATATTATATTTCTCCTTTGCTAAGATTTTCAAACCATCACCTTGCATCCCTTTTGACAATTCATGAAAAAAAAATCATCATATCATCTTCATGAGCGATGCCAATGCTTAAAATGAACTCAATGAAATATGACATATGTAATATGACTGAATCATCACACCCACAAAAACTTGGGATTGAACTTGCATCTATATTTGGGTTCTTATGAGGAAACCCCAAGATATTTGAAAAATTAAAAAGGATCCTTACCAATGCGGCTTCTATGTGTCTTCAATATAAGGATGAAAATAAAAATATGAGATGAACAATGATCATACCTTATACCAATACCATGGTGGAGTCACTAAGATGATCCTTTCTTCAAGAGCCTTCAAATTGATGTATGTGCTCACCTTTACGCCCAACAATGTATCTTGGCCTTGTTGATGCAATGATATTTAAAGTTTTGTTCATCCAAACAAAACCACTTGACAAAAAAGGCTCAAGTATTTATTTTAGGCTTAGCTTCTTTTGTTTGGTTTCTTGTTTCAACATCTAGCTTGACATTGTTCAAAAAACTGCATCCTTCCCATATTCATTTTGGTCATGCTGAAATTGGACCCCTTCATTCCAATCTTGGGCAGCTCACTCTAATTTTCTATGATTGACAGTAACTCATCAGTACTTGTATAGGTTACTGCATGACTAGAGTAGAAAAGATTTACCAAAGAAAGCATTGACTAGATGCCCAATTTGCAAGTACATCGAACTAGAATTTGTAAAAATGTGAATAAGAAAATGAGTTGAAAGAGCAACATTATCAACTAGATTGTCCCAATATGTAATCAACTTTACAAATGAACTAGGCATATAACTTTAAGGCATACGACTTTACAAATGAACTAGGAATATAAATTTAAGGCATATGACTTTACAAGTGAACTAGGCGTATAACATGTGCTGAGTTGAATAGATAGAGATTGGCTCTATTTTAACAAACTATATAATTACTTCTGAATGGACAAAAAAGAATTCAAATGCTAGGATAATCCTTGCATAGAGGAAAATATAATGGATGAATATGTTGAAGTCATGAAGAGCCTATCAGTAACACTAAAACCGTCTGTCTTGAAATGCCCAAACACAATCAATAAAAGCGATTCGAGATATAAGGAAGGAGGAGCGGTAGGAAGAAAAATGGCGTTCTTCTTCAATTATAATATTTCCTTGGATTGAAATCCTCATTGCACCAACTCTATTTCCTCTATCATCCCTCATTTATCAATAGAGGTACCAACTTAAATAAAATGCTATGAAATAAAAACCCCTTGATATCTTCTAATCCTATCTTTGTACCTCAGGATCTACTTTGTTGGAATACGGTTTCTACTAAGTTTTATATGACAACCAAATCCATCCCATGTTGTGAGTTGTCTAGGTGTATTTGGCCTTGTTGATGCAATGATATTTAATTTTTTTTTCTTCTAATTTGTTGGACAGTTTTCTACTAAGTTTTAGATGACAACTAAATCCATCCCTTGTTGTGAGTTGTCTGGGTGTATTTGGCCTTGTTGATGCAATTATATTTAAATTTTTGTTCATCCAAACACAACCACTTGACAAAACAGGATCAAATATTTATTTTAGGCTTAGCTTCTTTTGTTTGGTTGCTTGTTTCAACATCTATTTTGACATTGTTCAAAAACCACATCCTTCCCATATTCATTTTAGTCATGCTGAAATTGGACCCCTTCATTCCAATCTTGGGAAACTCACTCTAATTTTCTATGATTGACAGAAACGCATCAGTACTTTTATAGGTTACTGCATGACTGGAGTGGAAAATCTTTACCAAAGAAAGCATTGACTAGATTCCCAATTTGCAAGTACACCGGACTAGAATTTGTAAAACTGTGAATAAGAAAATGATCTGAAAGAGCAACATTATCAAGTAGATTGTCCCAATATGTAATCAACATTACAAATGAACTAGGAATATAAATTTAAGGCATATGACTTTACAAGTGAACTAGGCGTATAACATGTGTTCAGTAGAATAGATAGAGATTGTCTATTTTAACAAACTGTATAATTACTTTTGAATGGACAGAAAAGAATTCAAATGCTAGGATAATCCTTGCATAGAGGAAAATATAATGGATGAATATGTTGAAGTCGTGAAGATCCTATCAGTAGCACTGAAACCATCTATCTTGAAATGCCCAAACACAATCAATAAAACAGTCAGAATATAAGATGAACAGGAAGGAAAGAAAAATGATTCTTCTTCAATTATATTTCTTTGGATTGAACATCCTCATTGCACCTTTCTATTTCCTCTATAATCCTCATTTATCAATAGAGAAGACCAACTTAAATAAAATACTTATGAAATAAAAACCCCTTCAATATCTTCCAATCTTTCTTTGTACCTCCAGATCTACTTTGGTCAAACATAATTTTCAACTAAGTTTTAGATGACAACCAAATCCATCCCTTGTTGTGAGTTGTCTAGGTGTATTTGGCCTTGTTGATGCAATGATATTTAAATTTTTGTTCTTCTACTTTGATGGGACATAATTTTCTACTAAGTTTTAGATGACAAGAAAATCCATCCCTTGTTGTGAGTTGTCTGGGTGTATTTGGCCTTGTTGATGCAATGATATTTAAAGTTTTGTTCATCCAAACACAACCACTTGAAAAAGCAGGCTCAAGTATTTATTTTTAAATTTAGCTTCTTTTTGGTTGCTTGTTTCAGCATCTAGTTTGACATTGTTCAAAAACTGCATCCTTCCCATATTCATTTTGGTCATGCTGAAATTGGACCCCTTCATTCCAATATTGGGCAGCTCACTCTAATTTTCTATGATTGACAGAAACTCATCAGTATTTGTATGAGCTCACAGAAAATCCCTTGTTAAAAACCCTCATGGTTTTATCTTTCTTTGATGGAATTTCTTAACCTTTTTGAACATTAAGATCATTTGCTTGAGAAAAAAGAAATTGGTGGGATATGAAGCTATCAACTTCCACACAGAATATTTAATGCAAACCTTTCTTTCTCCTACTATAGCATGAGAATTTCCGAAGTGTATGAGACACAATGCTATCATGGATTTATCTTTCTTTGATGGCATTTCTTAACCTTTTTGAACATTAAGATCATTTGCTTGAGAAAAAGGAATCGGTGGGATATGAAGCTATCAACTTCCACACATAATATTTATATAGGGTAAAAAGGTTGACTTATTTTCATTGATTAAAGAGTGTACTTGTTGAAGATGGGGGGCACTTGTGGTCCCAATAGGGAATATTTAACTCCCTGAAGAACCATTTGGGAGACTAGAAGGCTCAGGAAGTGGTTATAGGGTTTGGTCACATGGATACCTCACTTTTGTAAACATAGTAAATCATGACCCTTCTAAAGATTATATATATTGATGGGACATTGAAACTGTTCAAACTTTCACATATCAAATAGCTAAAATTATCTTTGTACTACATCCTCTCCTTGGCTTTTAAGTTTTGTTTTTGACTGATTTAATTTGTATCTTTGTATGGATTTTCACCTCTTTTCATTATATCCATTAATATTTGCAGTATTTCTAGGTCTTGGAGCATATCACAATGTGAGGAGAAATTTGGGAGAAAGTATTGAAGAGTAGCCGTTCAAATTTAAGATATTCTATACTTGGTAGGAAATTCCTACTAGGAATTTTACTAATTTTATATTATTTCTCTTGCAAGGTTTCACTTTTAGCTTCTAGATCAATTTGAAATTTCAATTGTGGAATATTTATTGAGATGTCAAACATTGATTGTGGGAAGAAAAGATCAAGACAAAATGATCTATCATCATATTTCAAAGACCTCAATCCAAGGATCCACATTCTCTTCATGCTTGAAGCTCTTTTGAGAGCTATCACTTTAAGAAGAGATGTCAACTCTTGTGAAGTACATCTAATATCAAATAATAGATAAGGAAATATGTTCCTCACGGTGATGAGAAGTGAGATAAAGTAAGAACTTTCACTGAGAGAGTGTAATACAAATGTGAAAATATTTCATTGGAAAGAACACAACCAATTCATGGAAAAGACAAAGGGCCAATGGGACATAGGGAGAGGATTCCAACCAGATTAGGTCTCAAAATTTCCATTTATTGATCCATTACCTCAAAAATGAGAAAGAGAAGCCAAGTACATATATGCAATATATGTAGTTGGAAACTTGACACACCAACGACATTTCAGATGAAGTTAGATACAATTGAGAAACATGTAGGAAAGGTGTATGAAAATTGTAGGCAATGGGAGAAATCTGTTGTCAGATGGAAATCTTTCGAGGAATTTCGACATGTCAAATATGATGATGAATGTAATGAATATTTAATAAGTAAACAAAACTCAAGGCGGTGGAGGAATCATCACATCTCTATTTGAAAAGGCGATGGAAATAAATTTGTTATCAAGACAATACAATTAAGCATTGTATTTCACATCTTATCTAAGGGCATCCTATATTGATTAATAAGAAAAAGATAGATATTTCATGTAATATCTATCTTTTCTTCAAATGCGAAAATTTCCATCTTCTCATTGGTTTTTAACGAGTGGTTGGGAATGGGCATAATATCTATCTCAAGTAGAAAGGATGATATGAAATAGAAGATTACTGAAATTATAAGGTTTGTGTCATTGTCTTTGGATGAGGTTATAGCTATTGATAACACTTCATGGATTTGCATGAGTATTTATATGGTTAATGAGCATATTAGGCATTCCTATCTACTAGGGGTTCATAAAATGATGGATAATTCTAGAGCTGAAAATATTTATGAACTTGTTAATAATGGTTGGAAGAGGAAAGTGGTGAAATGGATCATTTAATGATCGTAAAAAAGTTGGTATGTGTTAGGCGAATGGAGCATCGATGTCTAAGGACAAAGATAGCCTTTGTGTTGAACTACAACTACTCATTCCATAGAGTATATGTTGAGTATTCATTGTATGGCTCATAAGATGAATCTTGCATTTAAAATAGTAAGCAAGTTTCCATCGGTTTCAAAAGTTGAAGATCTTATATGAGAGGAAGCTTATGCATATTTTTCTTGTAGTCCCAAATGATTTTAAGAGTTTAAAAAATTTGCTAACGGTGTTACAAATGGAAACAAGCTATTAAAGGATGTTGATACAAGATGGATCTCATTGAATGGACCAGCTCAAAGATTATTTAGTGATACCGGAGTCCTTGGTAGAGGTGATGTATGAACAT
Organism: Picea sitchensis; assembly: GCA_010110895.2. NCBI lineage: Eukaryota > Viridiplantae > Streptophyta > Pinopsida > Pinales > Pinaceae > Picea > Picea sitchensis. The sequence continues at coordinate 84,014 of SNQJ01S0044308.1, forward strand.
AAGCCAGTGTAGATAAAGTTCAAGATCTTCTCTTTCAACTAATTGACATAGAAACATTATTAACATTGGTTGGAATTCTTCCTATGCTAGATGAAATGAATGTCCCCGTGAAAATGTCTCAAAATTGCACAATGTATATTTTAGAATACACAAATGCAAGAAAAATTTGCATGCCTTTCATTGGATAATTTGTATCCGATGCCAGAGTCTTTCGCAGGTCCACGGTTTGGGAGACTGATCGATGACTATAAATACTGAAAATTATTTGAAGTTTGATGAAAAGGGATACTATGTAGAGTGTGTGGGTATATGGTTCCTTTTCATTATATTGATAAGACAGATGAACCACCAAAAACCATGTGTCAAAGAGACCTATTGACAATGTTGTCATTTAAATTGGTATAACTTGATAGAAATTGCAAAGTCATTGTCATTGGAGATAAGAGAACGATTCCCTTGATATGAATTGTTGGAGGCCATGTACGTGGTGTACCTGAATATTAGAACAATTCAAAATGTCAACCTACTTTAAAAATTGTGACTTTGTGGAAAAATTAAATACTTTAGTGGACCACTTTTGCAAGAAGGTTGAGATACATGGAGAATAAGTTGAAGGTATTTTTGATCAATCAAAATTGTTTCAACAATCCACATGCTTAGCTGAAACAATGTGGAATCAATTTACGTCTTTGGAAAATCCTCCTAGAATATGGTGCAATAACAAGATTATGGACTATTGTAGGTTCTAGCCAATGCTTATAGGAAAACATATCCGAATATTTCAAATTGGTGGATTTGTGTCAAACCATGATTTTGGGATTAGTGGGGGATGAGAGAATGTTTAGTGCACTATCATTTTTTGAAGTCAAAGATGATGAACAAGCTTGATAAACATATATAACATATGGATATATGTTTAAGATTATATATAACAAAGTATGACATTTCCAATTTTCCATATGAAAGAGCACTAGCTCTTTGTCGATTAGATTGTGATAGAAGGGAGAAAACAATATAGCTTCAAGTTTCTCTAATGAACTTGATACGGAACATAATTCTTTGGAGGATCATAATGATAGTCCATCTAGAGAGTGTCTTGTTCAGAATGAAGAAAGTGAAACTGAGATAGGAGCTGAAATTGATATACTGTAAGATTTGATATAATCCAATATATATATGAGGGCCTAGGGCACTTATTTGGTATATGTGTTCCATTGGTGGTGAAAGAAATAGTGAATGGAATAAAACAGATGATGTGATTCTTGTGATACGTTTTTTTCCTCTATTTTTGGAGTAGGTGGAAGTGCCTATCATAGCAAGATTACTATATACCAATTTGAGGATACATTTGGTAAAAATAGGTTCTATAATCTATATTTTGTGTTTTCATTGTAAAGTGGAGCCACGCTTTCTTGATGCAAGTTATTTTAAGATTGATGATTTGATATTTAACTATTACATTGTCTCTTTTCTTGTATGTGATAGGAAATGAAGTTGGAATTTGATGAATATGAGACCTATCTCTTCACATATATAGTGTCCTGGTATTAAAGGGTAGATACTCAATTTAACAAGAATTCCGCTAAGCAATAATGAGCTCATTCAAGTAGATGAAATTGCATTCTTATGTTGCTAGTAATTGTTGAGCTTCCATGACATATATGCGTGAACTCCATGTTGTTGGAATGCAAATATTAGTGCTTCTTTTCTCTTATGCATATTTAGTGGTATTTGAGCTTGGATAGTAATATTTATTCTCAATCATTATTTCATTTTCAGTCCAATGGGTGTTATTTTGGTCCTTGTGGATTTATCAAAATTAGGTTTTTCATGCACCCACATCAAATTAGGATTGATGATTCCCGAGGATAAATGTTATTGTTTCTTGATTAGGTTGTGTTTATAGGCTATTTATTTCAACCACTCCAAATTAGGTTTGCATGCACCCACATCAAATTAGGATTGATGATTCCTAAGGATAAATGTTATTGTTTCTTGATTAGGTTGTGTTTATAGGCTATTATTTCAACCACAACAATCCACTTAACATTAGGCAGGAATTCACTTCGATGTGAAAAAATGGTGTACTATAACTACTGTTTACCATAGACAATTGCCACATTATATCTTGTTGCAGTGTATGTGTTATTTCACTCCTTTTGGATTTATTGAAATTAGGTTTGTAGTGATGCCTTTTTCTGACTTGCTAGCTTGATGCATTCAATTTCATATTTTTGTTTTCTTTATTTTATTTCAGAAGTAATAGTATTGGTGTAATGCTCCTGACTTGGCTAGTCTAGGAAATGTTGCTAGTGTGTGTGTAGGATCAAAGGTTTACAACATATAAATGATCATACAAATAATATATGAGAGAAAGGACTGCAAGTTTGTATTATGATATCTCTATGGATTACAAAATGGCCGATTGTAGCTGAATAACTGACAATACTTGACTAGATCAACATACAAAGGATCTTAGCCGGAATATAAATAAGCAACTACGGCTGAATAAAATAACGCACTCGGCTAGATCAAAAGACAAAAGGATCTTAGCCGAAATACAAATAAGAAACTAAAAGATAATACCCAGAATATGGGAGCACTGAAGAATGATGGAAGACCTAGATGATCTTCCTAGTGACTAGGGTGTCTCTTTCAACACCGAAATCAGCCAAATGTTGTCTTCCTCCTGGAGTACACTGAACTATCTCTCCTGAGATGCGCCTCTTCTCCTCAATCACAATTCATAATCTGCATAATGATGAATTAGGTCACTGACCCTTCTTTTATAGCTTTCCAAAACCCTAAATCATGCTAAAACT
>SNQJ01S0044309.1:9675-35166 GCA_010110895.2 Picea sitchensis
ATTTAGGCCCTCAAAATGGCCCCGGAAGTGAAAACCTGCTAAAAATAGTAAATTGCCAAAATGGCCAGTAAATTGTTTTGAGCCATTTGGAAAATGTGGGTGGCCCCCGATATCCACCTGGATCAATATCTAAAGGGTACCTCCCACCCAGTTCAACAACAACATATGGTTGCACAAAACCCTGCCTATCTGCAAGAGGGAAACATAGGTCATTCCCAGCATGGGGATGCTTCATTGAGCACCTCTAAGGTGTACATGTTTAAGACGTTTAATGTCATGAATCAATAAAATACGTATGACACTCCTCCATGTGATCAGACTAAAGGGAAGGCTATTGATCAACCCTCCAGTTCCACTCCTCCTCTATCTTCCAATCCTCTTGAGATTGAGAAACCAATTTCTCACGCAGCGTTGCACCCACCTTAGAGCATAATTCAAAAAGAGACATTTAATCCTAATGCCCGCACTGGCCAAAAATACAACATCATTGAATATTTTTTGCAAGAACCTTGTGCTATGTCAGCCCTCAAAGTTCTACAACAATGTCCAAGTCAACGTAGAACCTTGTTGTCAATTGGAGCCATGGATCCCGATGAGTCGAACCTGATTATGTTTAATATAGATTATTTTAAGGAGAGGGTCTCCCACCACTTAGCATTCCAAATTCAAGTTTTGGTTGGTGGAAAGAAAATCCATCACATTGTTTTGGATGAGGGAGCCTCCACCTGTGTCATGTCTTTTCCTTGTTGGATAGCCCTGGTTCTTCTACACTTACCCAATCTCCTACCACCCTGAAAGTGTTTGATGGACGTGGTTTCCAACCTCACAATCTCTTGCAATATTTCTCTATGATGTTAAAGGGTAAGATCATTTCGTTCCATATCAAAGTGGTTAATTGACCCCTGGATTATAATTTGTTACTTGGTCATAGTTGGTTCTATGCGATGACTATTGTTGCATCTTCAATGTTTTGTATCTTATGATTTCCTCATCAAGGAAAGATTCTCATCATTGAACAACTCGAGTATACAACTCCATATATCCACAATGTTGTAGTGAATACTGTCCATTTTCTAGGACATAATGGTTTTGAGAGTGTAGGTGTAGGTTTTCTTAAGGATTCCTCGCTCATGGGGTTTTTCCTTTTCATTTGCTCCCACCGCATAGGTTGCCATGTTAAACATGATTTCAACTCAGGCGTGACAATCCTTACAATTATTTATTCCTTTGGTAGTACCCAGTCTCGATGATAATAGTTCATCATCTATGTCAAGCGCGTTAAAAAATTAAATAGACCCTCCTCCATTAGAATCAAGTCTTTCTCTAGATCGAGTACTCGAACCTTATTTTCCTCCGCCTAGTGAAAATGTTTCCATTAGTAACCAGACACCTAAACGAGGATAGAAGAAGAGTCATCAGTGGAAACATCGTTTGCGGGGAAGGTATCTAGCCTTCGGACATCATACTAGAGAAAATTTTCTAGCTTCTATAACGCAAGATGGGCGAAAACTCCCTCTAGAGAAGCACGCTGCTAGGAGTGATCCTTGTTCTAGGGTCGTTCCTTTCATAATGTAATAGTTTTTCTAGAACGAGATTAGTATTTGTTCCTTCTCTTGCTCGTAAAAACATGAGAATAGGTTACCAACCTCAGTCTTTGTTCTTTATTGTGCTCATTAAAACATGAGAATATTTTACCAAATATACTTTTATCTCTTTTTCAGAATCATAAAATCTATACGAAAAATGAACTCTATGGAATCTCCTTTAAGCTCTTTTCAAACTCCCTAAACATGAAAATATTTCCAAGTGATCTTAATTCCTTTCACACTTGTTAAAAGGTTTGAAAGGGCATATTTCAAGTGATAGTTTATCTCTTTTTCGGCCTTGCGAGACTAATTATGAAAAAGGAACACTCTAATCAAGCATGATTAGAGGAGTTTTACACTTTTTTCGAGCTTGAGAGACTAAATTTACGAAAAATTCATCCATGGAGTCATCTTTAAGTTCTTTTCACTCTCTAAACATGAAAAACCACCAAGTTTACCTTCCTTGGGATCATAAAACTATGCATCGAAGTACCTATATGAGTCCAATCTCCAGGACCCATATGAGACTAAATGCCTCCTTCCTCAAGGTCGTTAACAATATGTCGAGGGACTCATCTGAAGGATGAGCTATAACGAGCCTCTGTTATCCTCCTCAAACTCGTTAAAAATGAAAGAGGTACTCATCTATCTGGATGGGGGAAAAATTGAAGTGGGTAAATGTTTTTGGAAACCTTTATGGAAACTATTGTTGTCACCCTTGAACATGGAGCATGTTTGCGTCTCGTATTATAGTTGGGTAATATGCTTGTCTCTGAGACATACCAATTCCATGTGTCTCTATTATTTTCCATCCAATCGAAGAGTGATATTATTAATCATCACATTATGTTCTTGGTACATGTTGATTTAATTCTTCCAAGTCAGTTGTCGTGCCTCATCATGTTCAAGGGAAATTTCATTTCAAACCATCCATATGTAGTGCTACCATTTTCCATTTCCTGTGTTAGTCCAGAATCATTTGATTCACCATATTACATCACTTTTCTATGTCAGTTTCATGTCGATGATGAGGGATACATTAATTCCTCCTTCAACAAGTCTGTTCCTATTGAATTCAACCCATTATAAAGGAATTAGACTTAGAAACGAGTTAGTACCTTGGGACTTGCATGCCTCAATGACACGCCTCCTTGCTTTCGAAAGTAGGTTTACATCATTGAACTCTGATTGAATGGCTCCATGAATGTTCAAACTCAACTCATTTATTCACATTAGTTTGAATGCACTAAGGTACCTTGGGAGTCATTGACATCATCGGTGATTTCCCTCCCACTTGTTACTGGTTTACATCAATCACTGCTACTCAATTGGTTTCTACCATGGTCAACATCAAATCAACTATTCACATGGATAGATTCATACTGCATCAGGATCGGTACAAAGACCTTGGGTTGGGATCTCACTTTGTTATGTGATTTTCCTAGCATGTGATGTAGATCATTCGAGCATGCTAATATATATACTATCACATAGATCCACATTTTATTGATCCATGGATATGTTTTGTCATCTTGTCGCTCCACTGTGTATTTTTCGTGGCTGCGATTAGTTCATGTTATGGAGGTATGGATCCACATTGTATCTCTGGTGTCCATATCCTTAGTTAGTATCCCTATAGATCTGTAGTGTATTGGTTGGTGGTTGTTCTTTGATTCATCTCTTATTCCGAGCATAGGTATGTCTGCCTAAAAAATGGAACATATATTAATACTATTTGATGATTGTGTGCAACTTATGCCAGGTTCTCCCACTCCAGAACCCTTGAATTGAAGAATGTGAAAAGTGTTTTGGCCATCACTTTATATTCTGACCTCACACTTTAGGGGGCATCTTTTATACATCAAAATGTCCACATTTGCGTTTCTCACCCTAAGTGTCGCATGTGTCGCAAAGTGCATATGCACCTCGGTAAGTGTTGCATGCACTGTTTCAAGTTTTGTATGCACCTTCCTAAGTGTCACACTCACTTTGTGAGGTGTCTCCACCCATTGAAACCATTAAAACAGTTGTTTGTGACCCCTAATTCATACGGGATGAGGAAATCCATCATTTCTAGGTCAAAACACACTTTGTTTTTGGACAATTTGACCCTTTTTTGAGAATTTATGAAGGGTTGTACCCCCCTGTCCATATTGGGGGTGGTCACATGGTGACCCCTATACCACTATATGGGAGTGACATTACTAGGGTAGTTCCCTATCTCTTACTAGGGGGGAGAGTCATTCTTGGTTAGAGAAAAGGGGGATCTCCCCCACCTTATTCCATGGGACAACGTTTTGACATTGGGTTAGTTGTGTTCAACCCTCATGCTTGGGATTCACTTTAGGATCTGATCCAAGCCTCAAGGAGTGATATCCTCAACCATATCCCTCATTTTCTCATGGTTGTTGTTCCTCTCAAGCCTATATATCGAGGGATTTCCAAGGTGAAAATGAGGAAGATTTCATGTATTAAACGGTTGATCTTGGTAGATTCATGCAAGGGCTAGATGAGGAGATCTTGGAGAAGTTTTACATCATCATCCCTAGTTTTTAATTATTCTCTTTGGGTTCTCATTTGAATATACTTGGCCTATTTCCTCCAAGATTGTGTATTCTTGCATGTGCTTGTCTATTTTTCCTTCAATCTTTGTAGATGAATTTACTTTACCTAATCCACTAGAGTAGGAGACAATTGTTTCTCTTTACTACCTATCACAGGTATCAAGTTGCACTTGGGAGTTTGGAGATCAATATCGGATTGGAAGCAGCGAGAATAAAATTTGAAACAAGGTGCATCACACCCTTTCTCCCTCTATCTTTTTGAATCATTAAACTGAATTCAAAGGGATGCTAGTGTGCACCTATAGTGTTTCTGTCTTGGTATATGGGTCTTTAATGCAAGGGAATTTTCACCTGTCCACAGGGGAAACATTCAGTAATAGGAAGAGGTTTGAATTGTCTTGAGTGCATTTTATCTAGAGAAGAACTTGTTATAGGAGTTTTTTCCATCCACAAAGTGACCTTCCTTGTCATTATTTGAGGGTTTATCACTTAATATTTATTTATTTCCAGAGTTAGGTTTGTTTACTGAAGGAAGGCGCACTTGGCCATAGATATCCAGTGCTTTGGGGGTCAAATATGCAACTAAAACCATAAAAAATCTTCATATGTGATAGTCATCCCACATCCTTCATGGATTCAACATTATTTTGGAGTTTGGAGGCCATATCTAGTGGGGCCTAATTTCCAAGGGGGTTTCCAGTCAGAGAGGGCACAACTCAGCCAGAAGACTCATGTAGTGACCAACAGGGAAAGAGTTTGATCTTCTAAATCTTTACATGTAGTTTTTAGAGGTCCAGGGGAACTCATATCTCTATTTTCTATTGTATCTTGCATTTTTTCTCATCCAGATCCATTATTCTTCCATATCTGTTCCATATTTGTTCTTCTCTTGTACTGAGGTCATCTTATATATTAAATAAAATACAGATATAAAGTTTGTGTCTATTTAGGTTGTGTTTCCATGTATTTCATTATTGTTTTAAGTTTAGTGTCATTGCAATTTATTTATGCAACAAACTAAACAATAAACCCCAAAAAAATCTCAACAAGCTACTGGTGCGAACTATTTGACAAAACCCTTCAACCACAAATATTGAAAAAATGAAAAACTACACATAGATTCAATTGGGGATCTTACAATTTAATGGAAAACCCAAGGTAACAATGATCATCCATGATGTGTATGCAGGAGCTATCTCAATATGGCAGGGGTGGAGAAAGGGAAAGAAAAGAAGACTTGGGAATCATTGAATAATTGTTGAAGTAGGAATATTCCTCTTAGTAAGCATATGGTAAACAAAGAGAGGAATTATAAAACATAAAGAAGGAAACTTGATTCACCTGTAAGCCTGTTGCCCACCAAAAGAAATTGATCAATCAATTAATCATAATATACATATAACCTTTAAAATCACTGACCATTTCTCCATCAAGTCTGACCATCAAATAAAAAATAAAAATAATAATAAAAGAAAGTGTATAACTAAAATCAAAAGGAAAGGCAAGAAAAGAAACAAAATTCAAGTGAAGCAAACGAAAAACCTAATCTATCCTTTCTTCGTTAATTTTTTTTTGTCTTATATATATATGTACAGGGAAAACAAAGAGAACCAACTTATGATTCAAATGGAAGACACTTGGCATAGAGGAATGCATCATTTGCTTTACATGCAAGACTCATGACTTGGAATACTTTGTGTAAGGAAAAATCATAAACCTGGCAACCAACAGATGCATATGGTGAGGGAAAATGACCTATAGATACCCAAAATAAATAATTACCATCCTTCAAAACATTCCAACCAACAAGATGAATTTTAAACCTTATACTGAAAGAATCAATATAATTAAGGACTTCATGATTATGGTTCAAAGTTTGGATATCAAAGATAGTGTCGAGAGACTCATCAAACATCATAATTCCATCACTTGCAATATTTTGACCAGGGATATGATCATCATACTCCAAGGAAACATATAAGGGATTTAAAAACATAGGAAGGCCCTTTAACTCATCATCATTATCAAAAGAAAGAGTACACACAAAAGGAGTATGCATAGTAGTATTGCAATCCTCTACTTCTTCCAATCGAAATAATGTATTTGAAATAAAATTATGCAATTCAATATCTTGATTAACTTCATTAACTTCATGAGGATTTTCAAAAGAAAACTCATCTTGTGTATCAATAAAAACAAAAAAGTCTGCATCGATTTGATTTGACCATTCATTGGTTACATCATCATAAAATACTTTATCATGGAGTGGATTATTGAGGTCAACATCAACTTCCTTTGCATAGTCAACTTCTTCACCATATGTATATGAATGAAAGATTTTGGATGAACCATGATATTGAGGTTGGATTTGTCTATTGGTTTCAAGAAAGGTGGTATTTGTAATGTGAGAAATTGATTGATTTATCAAATCATATCCTAAAATTAGAGTTGGGGTTTGAGGGTTATGTTCATTATCAAGGCATAAATGTCTAACTTGGATTTCTTTATTGATATATTAATTTGTCCAAGAAATGATTTTGGGCTGGCAAGGATTAGCAAAAAAATCTTCAACCATGTCATCAAAATAAAGGTCACATGAAGATATATCATTCCCTATATCATCTTTCTTACTTTCTTCAGAATGATCGTCAGGAAGAGGGATATTCGGGGAAATGCCATGTAAGTCAAGAATAATTTCCTCACAATACTCGTCCTCTAAGAATGTTTCATCGGATAAAAAATGATCTTGCTAAAAATGAATTTCAAAAAGAGTATGATCAAATGGAAATGAATCGAATAATGTTTCATGATGAGGGATAACATGAGCATATTCATAAGGGAACAACTCATTACAAGCCCCTAAATAATTTGATAAAATATCGTGAGATCAAAAATTATTTTCTTGACTATTCAAGAATAGGTAAGGGTTTGCTTGGTAATCCTACGTAGATTCTAAGAAAAATCTACAATCCAATTGTGTATGAGGACCACTGCAAAAATCAGATTGAGGAGGGGTAGGAAGAATTTCAGGCAAAGGTTCAAAGTGTGGTGAAATGGGTGGAGAAGGAAAGTCATAAATAAAGTTTAAATAAAAAATTGGAGAAAAATAATTGAACGGTCCTCCCGAGTAGGATCGCCAAAATATGTTAATACCAAAACTAGAAAGTTTCAAAACCAACATCTCAACCTCTTGGTAGGTTAAACTTAGAAGAGGTGGGAATGGTCACCCTATTTTATAGCCTAAAATTAAAAATTAGACTCAAATACTTAAAAATATAAGCATGGACTTTTATTTATGATTTTTAATTATTAAATTTTGTATTTTCTTTTGTATAAAATGATAAACAAAAGTTAATGAGAAGATAGTCCAAACATTAAATTCAAATATACAAACTAGAAAAAGTACTTTAAAAAAGACTACTTCGAATTAGTGTACATGTTAAAATGATTTTTTAGTTTTTATGAAATGTTAATTCAAACAAAATTTAATGAAAAATATTTTTTTCCAAAGTGTTAAAAATAGAAGAGATGACCTCCGTCATTTACATCCATTATATACAGAAATGTAAATGTACACAAGAGTGCACCAAGACACAACACGAAGAAGAAATGATACTTCCACTATCAGATGCATCGCTCCACCCAAGGGCCATGATGGCCAAACTATTTATCGCAATTATTACAAATTGAGCAGTAAGAGAAACATGAGAGTGATATATCATACAACTTTAACCGTCACACAATAACATATTTTGTGTGGGGAAACCTTATTTGAAATGTCTGTCCATTCTATTCCAGTTCTGAAAATGATCATATAATAGTTGAAGAATGTGTGACGACCATGGATATGGATCTGCAAACCAAAATATAATCAGGCATAAAATCATGTTGGGTTGATATGCTGGCTATAGGAAGTCTCCCAGTCTTTGAGACCACACAAGATGTCACAAACCAACTTGGAGAGCTCTTGAGAAGATAGATTAGGGTTTTTGGAAACCCTTCATTTATCTCTGGTTTTGGTGTTGCAATGATACACCTTAGTTCGACTTGGTTCAAAATCACTCATATTTCGACATTGAGCTTCATTTCTAAGGAGAGGATCTCACTTAAAAATCAATCTCTTGGTCATTGGTTGAATCCATAGTGGTGGGGAATTTGTATTGCTCAAAGACTAAGCTTAAATTTGCAAGGTCGAACTGCTTGAAGGAGGGAGAATCTCCCTTAGAAATTCATGGGCTCTCTGTTGCACACCTTTACTGAATGTTGGGTGCTTTTTTGGTGAATAGAAGGGAGATTTCACTAATAAATATGAGTTCTTCCATTTCTGGACAACATATACTGTTTTTTGAGGAATCATTCTTCAAGACGGGCACACTATCTTTCAAGTATGGGCACTATATATAAATCTAGGCACTCTTATTAGCATTTTGAACACATACACTTCTCGTTGGAAGCACATTCAAAGAAAGTACAACATTAATCCCTTTTTGAACTTAGTTACTTTCTTCAGAGGGGACGTGCATCTTGTATGAGCGAGTTTTCCTATGTTTGGGGTCGAATTTGTGCATCTTGTAGCTACAATATATATTTATTGTCCATTACTATTACCCATAATCAAACTTGGAACCTGGAGTCTTTTATTCAAGAATGAGTGTTATTGTTTTTCTTCTGAGTCTCCTTCACTCAAGATGACAAGCCTTCTTTTCAACCTGTCCTCTGTACCAATACAATATGCTTTCTTGACAGAAATCTGAGTTAGGGAATATAATACAAATAAACTTGAAAATATCAACCTAGAGTCAACTTATGAATTTTAACTTTGACCAAAGGTTAGTATGATAGTCCTAACCTCAACAGATTAAAAGTACAACTAGATGTTCATAAGAACACAATACATATTCCTCACTTGAGTCTTCTTCTTTGGTTTTCTCATGATCATGTTCATCATCTTCTATGGCATGCATGATGTTTGTTATATTTTCATTTTCTGACCTAACCATTGGAGTTGGGACAGCTTATGGAAATGTGTCCCATCTTCTGACAAATGAAGCATCTGAAACTTGAGAAGTCCTTCTTGAACTTGTGATTCTTTTCTAATCCATGAGGTTTCTTATGTGAGTGAACTTCCTTCTTTCTCTTTTCTTTTCTGGTATGTGCTGCTAGGGCTTGATTTTATTCATCACCCAACTTATCTTCTCTTGTTTTCAATCTTTCTTCTTCCCGAGTACAATCCTCCCATAGTCTGCTAAATTTTGTTACCCTTATTATTTAGCATATTCCTTGAATGAATGATTCCCATGATATAGGGAGACCATTTAATGTATTCATAACCAACTCAGCTTCTTCGATTTTGTCTCCAATGGCTTCTAGCTGTTCTTTGATCTGAGACACTCTTGTGAAGAATGATTGAATAATATTTGAACTTTACATCTTCACATTCTTGAGTTGTGTTCTCAAGGTCATCTTCTGGTTGATGTTCTTCCCTTCATGCAATCTGGATAAAGAATCAAACATTTGCTTGGGATTTGTCAATGAGGAGACATGGGGGATCAAATGATCCTTGATAGAATCGACAACGATTCTCTTTTCCTTCACTGGGTCCTTTTCGTACTTTTCTTTGGCCTCATCTCCATTTGTTTCTGGAACTTCTTCTTTTACAAAATATTCCAGATCATTTTCTTCTAGAATGAGCATTACTCTATACTTCCATGCTCAGAAGTTGTCATCACATTCAAGCTTCTCATCAAGCTTGGTACTGGGTGCCATCCTATGCTTGAACAATACAATAAAGAAATAATTTTTTTTTCAAAGAAGGGTTTTGTACTTACTAGAGAGTGTTATGCCAATTTAACCAGTTCCAACTTCAATTCTATAGCTTCCAAGACTAGGGTTTATGAGGAAACCCTACTTTTTCAAAACTTGAATTCTGGAATTTTTCTCCTAGAGATAGGTGCGCCCTCCTAAGGAGAGTTCCCTAGTGCTCTCACTTTTACCATCATCCTTCAGAAAGTGGGATAAAACCCCTCCTATGTTTTGTGTAGTTGTAGGCAGTTGCAACACCTGTTGTAGTTTACAAAACTTCGTCAAAATGAGAATCTATTCCCAAGGAAAGATGCACTAGGGTTATGGGAGTACCCCTATGGTCTTAGTTTCCCCAACAAGCTCTTATATACCATGAAAATTTCTTCTTTCAGGCCCTCTCTGATCTCATTTTAAAATTCTTCATAAGCAGTTAAGAGTGTGATATTCTTTAACTTTAATCTATTAAAATAGTAACTGCATGCACAAGGATCACTGAAAGAAAGACATCCACAATAGACACAAGTTTATCCTGGGAAACCCTCGTGGGAGAGAAAACCCAACAAAGCTTCTTTAATATAGATTCTTCAACAAGTAAAATGTATCTCACAAGATAGATCTCACCAAACATAAGATACACTAGAAACCATAACCAGAACAAAGTATCGCACCGCTAAACCAAGATAGTCCTGCATCAAGATAACCAAAATCATTTACTGAAATACTGTTCCTTGTAGCTGCGTCACTCCTCCTTGTAGCTACATCACTCTCAGACTTTCACACTTGTGAGAGAGATTGTGTGTGTATAAACTCCAAATGATTCACTAGGCCTCTTATAAATAGAACTTGGACTGCCTAGAAACAAGTCAGGGCCAACCTATCCACTTTAGCTTTCTATTTTACATTTGACTTGTCAAGGCACAATAGGGCCAAATTTTACAAATGAACAATAGTGTTGACTTAACAAAAATAATATAACAATTTTCTTTAGGATTTTTTCTTGGTTATGTATAACAAGAATATCTTCCGAAGTTACTCAATCTTCAATACAAATAACCATGGAAAATTACACGTTGACAAATGATTTCTTTGTGGTGGATGTACTAGAAACCAATGTAGTACTCAGATTTCAGTGGATTTAATCCATTGGGAAATACACTACTGATCATAGGACAATGGAGATGGAATTCACAGGTCCAGATGGTAAGAATATAGTCTTATAGGCCATGCACAAATACCCACCAAAGGTGGTATCATCTCATAGTATGGAGGCAGTGATGCGGCATGGAGATATAGAATGGGAAGGTGAGTGCTACATTTATGACAGAGAGCCACCTGACCATCCTCGAAAACATCCAGATAACCTTCAGGTATTACTTCACAAACATCAAAAGGTTTTTGGTGACATTCCTCCCAGTGTACCTCCATATAGAGGATTCAAGCATGTGACAAAATTAGAAGGGGTCCAAGCAGTCATAACCAACCCCTATCGACATCCCAAAACTTACAAAGACAATATTGAGAAAACTATCAAGGAGTTTCTCAAGATAGGTCTCATTCGACCTAGATCTAGTCTGTTTGCTTCTTCGACAGTATTGGTAAAAAAGAAGAACAATACCTTGAGAATGTGCATTGATTACCGAGAGCTTAACAAGAAGACCATAAATAACATGTACCCAATTCCATGGATCTATGAGTTGATGGATGAGTTGAGGGGAGCAAAATATTTTTCCAAAATTGATCTCCGTATAGGGTATTACCAAATCAAGGTTTGAGAACAAGACATTTCGAAGACCACTTTCTAATGCCATTATGGGAATTATGAATACCTATTTATGTCATTTGGTCTAACTAATGCTCCTGCTACATTCCAGTCCTGCATGAACCACATGTTCAATAAACAACTGTGGAAATTTTTGTTGGTCTTCTTTGATGATATTCTTATTTATAACAACACTTGGGAGGAACATCTTAGGCATATGGATGAAGAATTGTGGATTTTGGAGGAAAGCCAACTCTACACAAAGGAGTCTGTTGACAAAATATTTTTACTAGGGGTCAAATTCATGTACCATGAAGCTATGTACCATATGGTACAACATATTGTGAATACTTATGGCTCAGCAAGGAAAATTCCCCCCCCAACACGTCTTTCTATGTAATCAGGATGTCCACTCCCCTGCATGGGATAAGAATGTAATAGGTCAGCATGAGTTATTTTTTAGTTATTTTCCTAGGACTTTATCATCAACAAAGTCCTTCCATTGAGTGTTTTTTTTCCTTAGGTAATTAATCTTTCCTACCAGGCAATTTTAATTATCCTTGAGTTTTTCACTCACAAAATACTCCAAAGTGGTGAAAGGAATTATAATGATTGATCCCAAGGGGTGAATAAGGTTTATTGATGTTTTAAATGACCATGTTAGACATCTCCTAGAGTCTTTCAAAATTCCGTTAAGTTTTGATAGGTTTTTTTTAATTATTAAAATTTTCTATTAATTGGAAATTTTAATTATTTTTGATGTAAAATGTAAAAAATTGGTCTTTGTCTATTTTTTATAGGGGTTTGAGTACTCAAATAAATTGGAATATGACCCCCTACACCCTTGTACCAAGTTTTATCTCAATTAGACAAGTTTTGCTAGGGCATTGTCCATGAGGAGTCAAAGTCAGTCAAAAGTCAACAAATAATTGGCTAAATTAAAAAAGCCAAAAATTGTAAAAATGTCTAATTCATGAGAGATATTGGTTAAATGATTTCTAATGTATTTACTAAGTTGTAAAAGTGATTTTACACTTAAAATACCCCCTCATAACAAGCCAACAACCAAAAGTGAGCCTCCCTAGTGAAAAGTGCTTCCCCCTTCCTCATGAACTTAGGGAAAAGTAAAAAATTAAAGTGAAAAAATGTCTAAAACCATAATTTCACCCTTTATATAACCTAACCTCATGTTTTGTAAATCAAAAAGTGTTTCCCCCCTTCACATCTCACCCCTCAAACCCTAACTCACTACCAAAACCCTAAAATTTTCTCTTCCTTGACTTTGTCTCCTTCCCTTGGATGAATGCCACTTGGAGATCATCCAAGTGGGGTATTTCCTCTCTCCCAAGTATAAAATAATGTCTACCGCTCCTCATTTCTACATCTATTCTCACTACAACTCTACTATGCGAAAATCTCTCCCATTTCTCTTCCATTTCTTTCTCATCCTCTCCCACTTTCTATCATGATTCTTGGTGGCATTGAGAAAATCTTATCATATCTAATAAAATAGAAGCATTGGAGGATTTCTTGTGTCTCTTGGAGTATTCTTGGATCCATTTTTTTTTGTTTATGAGGTAATATGTCTACAATGTATTTCTTTTGCATTTCCTTGCTTACATTTTACTTGAAGACCCAGACAAAGTATTTTGCTTTGGATAGATTAGTAGTAGTCTTACTATTTGTCTTTGTGAGTTGTTTTTAATTAATTTGGAAAGTATTTTGCAATTTGTTAGATCACTCTCACCTTCTTTTGTGTTTTGTAGCAAGGGTTTACAAAAATCAACAAGTTACCAAAGGCTTGGAGGAGTGGATTTCAAATCTAGAGATCCATATTTTTCAGCCATCCAAGGCTCTTCTATTTTCTGTTTTTATTTCATCCATTTATCTATTAGTTTTAACTTTATTTATTTAAAAATATGCAATCTAATATTTCATTTTTATGTTCAGATTTTTTTTTCTGATTATATATTTTCATTATTATAATTTGAAATAATATTTTCCAAGTCATTTAAGCAATTTCCAGCAAGAATATCTTGTTATTTTTTGCAGATTAGAAATTTATTTTGTTATTTAATTTTATTTTGTACAAAGTAATCAAAATTGTTCCTCGCCTTTGCCTCATATTCCCTCCCCTTGACACTTTGTAGTTCTTGGGTAACTAAGCAAGGACAAAGGATTGAGAGGTTAGAATAATTAGGCACCCAAATTCATATTTCTTCTACCACCAAAAATGGTGACTTGGGAGGCTACAAGGGGTTGAAGTTGGTGATGACTTCAAAGCACTACATGCCCTCCTTGCTTGAGCACCCAAGCATTTCAGATTTGACCTGTGGAGCTAGGGAAGGACCTTGTTTTCCTTTCTTGAATGCCCAACACTTCCTTTTGGTTGAAGGGACAGGGATTCAGGGTAATCACATAGTTTAGGCTTGCATCTATCACACTTAATTCCCCCTAATTCAAGAGAGACCTAAAATTTGATAAAATCAACCAACACAACTTTTGCAACATTGGTATCTCAAGTTTATCTTTCAAGCAATTTTACTGTTTAAGTTGTGTAATTTACTTTCCATACAATTTTACTTACAAAGCAAGTTACTTTTTCAAGAACTTTACTTTGAAGCAATTCTCTTGTGAATACTTGTTAAAAACACTCTTTATTTATAACATTCTTTATTTATCTGAACACAGTTTGTCTAAAGTTATTTTTAATTGTGTATATCTCATAATATCATTCATTCTTGTGTAATCGTACCTTTGTTATATATCTCATTGACTATATTGTGGTAATCTTTAGGCACTAGTTTAATTATTATTTTAAATAAAGGGTTTTCTTGTCATTGAAGAAATTGCACCCTTGCATTTTCTTCCTTTCATTGGGTTTGGTTTCTTAAAAAAATAATTCATTTAACTCCTATATCATTAATCAAACTTTATATAGTTTAATAAGGTCTACCCCCCTTGGCTTCCCTAGGAGTGAGCCTAGAAAGAAGACGTCTAGATCGAGGTGACAATGGGTTTGGACTTAGGCTTGTGCCTCTAAGGATACACCAAGTGGGTTGGATACTTCAACATGTTTGTAGGTGTGTATAAGGACGGTAACATATTTGGTGCCATTGCGGCGGACAAGTCTATTGTCCTTGGTTAATTGACAAACTCTAATTAATTATTTAAAAAACTAAGTAATAAAACTTTCCTTAAAGTTTTTTAACTTGAGTTGTGTTATTCAACATTGCTTAGTCTCCAAGTGGCGACAACATTTGATAAATCTTTGAGGTATCCTACTAGGAGAAATCCACAAGGGGTGGTTTATTCCTTTCCTGAACGTAAAAGGGTGTATAGGAGGAGAATAAACATACTAGCTCCTCATAGGTTACTTGAAAGTTGTGGGGAAGAAGCAATCTCTGATATGCATCTCTTGTTTTCACATAATAATCCTACAACACCTAATCCTACAAATTTTTGTTTTCCTTTTTGTTTTTGCCTTGTTTGATGCTTCTTGCTTGTTTAGAATAAACTTGGTCATATGGCGACTCCACTTCAAAATAATTTGACAAAGTATTCTTCAAGAAGGAACTCATAGCTTGCTTAGCTTCATCCTTGAACTTGAAAGGGTTTTTGGAGGAAGTTAGCCAAGTTTTCTTCTCGTAGGATCCTTAATTTCTTTTCTGTAGACCTTTTCTTTTTCAATGGATCTAGAGAATTTTTATAATCCTATTGATTTTTCAAGAATAATTGGTTATCCTCATGAACTGCCTAAAGTAGCTATTGAAAACTTGCTTGGTTTTCGTAATAATGCTGATGCTAATTTTCACATCAAAGCCTTTGGGCGGTGTATTAGTGAGTGGTGTGATCCACATATTCATGAGAATGTTTTAATGATTTTTTTTGTCTTCACTCTTATTGAGGAAGATGCTTATGATTGGTTTCATGATTCATATGATTATGAGTTTAAGACCATACAAGATTTGATGCATGCATTTTTAGAGATATGGGGGGATGATCAGGTTGAAACTTGTAATGAATTGGTTGATGCTTTTATGGAAAAGTGGAAGGAGAAGGAACCTCCATATATAAAAATAGTCAGTTCATATATTAATAGAAAATTCATTGGTGTAAATCAGTTAAGAATCTTGAAAGCTCACCTAATTGTTAGTACACACAATTACATTGGATATTCAGATCTTATAGAACTAGAGCTTCATAGTGAACAAGAAAGGGAATTCCACCTGGAAATGTCGAATGAGCCCATAAATGAGTCATTGATTGATCAATTGGATTGCATCACTATAAGACTAGTCTTGTTCTCAGGATCTCGGTTTCCTAGTCGTTGTTGTAGTCATTTTTGAAACTCGAGTTTGTATTTGAGTTAAATACTTTTATTTTGTTATATAATTGGATTCTTAAAACATAAAAAAACAAAAATATATTTCTTTTATAAGAAAATGAAAAAAACCCTAGTTTTCTCCTAGTTAGGTTTCTTTCTTTTTGTTGCATTATTTTTCTTTATATTTGGAAAATAAAAATATATTGGCATAGGATTTTATTTTCTTCTCATATTGAAATTATTTCAAAGGAAAAATAACAAATAAAATCCTTGTGTTTGATTCTTTTTCTTTTCTCAAAAGGTTGCATTGTGCATTTTGCATCAGAAAGAGAACAAGTTGCATTTCAAGGTTTGAAAGATTGTTCATGTTTTTTTTTTTTTTGAGAGAACTCTTTTCATTGAAGAATTAATGTAAAGTTTATTTCTAGTGTTCTTGTAAGTTTCATTTTGTAGAGTCTCAAACAACATTAGTTCCACTTGTATCCCTTGAGTAAAGAACAATAGCTAAAATGAGCGTTAAAATTTAACCCTTGAGTAAAGAACAACCGCTAAAATGAACGTTAAATTTAAAATGTATTAGAATTTGTTTTTAGGGTTCACAAATAAGTTTAGGGTTAGGGAATTGCATTAGGATTGGAAAGATAATTCTCCAATTCTGATAAAAAAACATAGGAGTCTAAGATAGGGAGATTCAAATCGGATAAAACATGATCTTTCTCAAAATGAATTTCAAAAATATTATCATCAAATGGAAAGACATCAAATAATGTTTCATGATCAAGGATAACATGAGCAGATTCATAAGGTAACGACTCATTACAAGCCCTTAAATATTTTGATAAAATATCGTGAGATGCAAAATTATTTTCTTGACTATTCAAGAATAGGTAAGGGTTTGCTTGGTAATCCTGATTAGATTCTAACAAAAATCTAAAAGCCAATTGTGCATGAGGACCATTGCAAAAATCAAATTGAGGAGGGCTAGGAAGAATTTTAGGCAAAGGTTCAATGTGTGGTGAAATGGGTGGAGAAATAAAGTCATAAATAAACTTTGTAAAAATTGTCTGTCCCACCAAATTGTCTGTCCCACCAAATAAACTAGAATTTTTTTTAGTTTTAGCACACCAACAATAGCATAGGATTAAGGTATTTTGACTAGGTGAAGTGAGTAAATTTTCCAAGAATACTAAACTGAATGTAGAGCACTAAAGAGCATATAAATCCAAATTTCCTATAAGCATAGCCGGGAACCCCCTCTCACATAAGGAATAAACATGAGGTCGTGTGCGGAAGATTAGTGGAGATCACCTCTCCAAATATTAACCAATCATAGCGGACAGATCGTATATTGGGGTTTTTTCTTGAGAAAACACTGGTTTCATTTGGTCTTGGTACTTTGTGAAGTCTGAATCCATTCAGGGTCCTTTGGAGTCCTACCGGTCCACTTTTCTTTATTTCTCTTGAAGAGATTCAGAATTTGATATCCTTCTCATACGTTTGGTTCTGACTGTCAACTGTACCCACCTGAAGGATGAATATGAGTTGGTAACCTTAGTGGCATTTCCTAGGTACCTACATGGGTGACTTTAGGGGGATTCCCATGGTGCATGGGGAAGATTTTGTATCACACTCTCAGTACCCTTGGAGGGTGATCCCACAAAAGCGAGGGTTTCTTACACTAAGAAGGGTTGTTACATGGAGGTCGGGGTAACTACTTCTCACTTCTTCATTGGAGGCTTGTTATCCTGTCTTTGAAATATCCTTGAACCTACTGTTACTTGGTTGATCACTTTTAGTTTTCATAAGAGTGTTTTTGTTTTACTTTCATAGTCGGCCTTAGGATCAAAGATTTCACAATATGGAACCTGACACTCAGGAACCTCAACATAATATTTCTTATGAAGTAGTGATCGAAGATCACACTTCTGAAACTGGGAGTGTCTCTCCTGGAAGTGTCCATCACATTGAAGAACTGGTCCCAAACTTCATAGAAATATTTGCATCTTTCGTGAATCCTCCATTTACTGATCCACTTGGCCAACCACTCATTGATCCACTATCCACAAGACATGTTGATTATTATTCTTCTTATTGATTACCACCTAGTTCCACGACTACACCATCTTTTGGTGCAAACCCATCATCTTTTGGTTTCCCTGAAGGACTTGGGAATTCACATTTTTCTGCAACTCATTTAGTTGATACTACTGGTGCTTCATGGTTGCAACATAAACAAAATTGGGGGAAAGCCACTCCTGCAAGTCCTTTTATCCCTATTACCACTAGCTTGTATCTTGGACATCCATATACAGGAGTTTTGAATGCTTTGTGGGCTCAACCCAATCCCGTGGGTGTTCCTACGCAAGGAACTTTTCCCTATCAATTAGTCAACCCCATGATTCTGATGCAACAATCCATTCCACCACCATACAGTGGGGGACAGTCAGGTCAATTTCAGTATGTAGGAGGTCTATCCACTCAATCATAGTACTTGGGTGGACAACTAGGACACCCACCTTTCATAGGTGGAAAACCTGGGTAGCCACCTTATGTGGGAGGACCATCTAGTTTTGTCATCTCGCCACAACCTGGATATGGTCCTATTGGTGTTCCCACACAATATGATTATCACCAGTATCTGCAGCCTAACTGACAGCTACTATTCTTGGCTACATTACTTCTGCCAGATCAGTTGCTTTTAACAAGCATTCCCATCTTTCATGCCTCGTTTTGGCCCACCATCCCCACCAAATTACCCTCCGACATCCCAAAATTCAACGGAAAACCTGGGGAAGATCCTAACAATCATGTTATGAATTTCCATTTATGGTGTTCTTCAAACACTTTGATGGACGATTCCATCTGTCTTAGACTTTTTTAGAGAACACTTATAGGTGTGGTAGTGAAATGGTATATTGAACTGTCGCATAACTTCTCTGCTGACATTAATTCTCTTGCCATGGATTTATTGGCACATTTTAATTTGCCTATATAGTATGCGACCGGTAGAAATATTTTAACTTCACTCTGGAAATCATCTTCCACCCACATATCTGATCACATCCATGAGTGGAGATGACAGAGACGGTTAATTTAGGCTCCCATTCTAGACCAACTCCTTGTGGATTGGTTTACAAATTCTCTCTTGCTTCCCATCACCCGCAATGTCTCTATGGGAAATGTTGCTACTGAGGAGAAGGCTACCAACTATGTCCAATATTTGGACTTGGTTTACTCCTAGTCTTTCACACTTTATGACCTGATCCCTAACATTGCTCGTCTGTCAAATGATCCATCAAAACCTGCTCCATAACCTAGTTTCGTTCCAAACGCCAACACTACTTTAACTTCTTCTCAAACCTCCGAGGTGAACATAGTCCAATCCACTTCATCTTAGCAAACAAGAGGTAAGAGGAAAAACATGGGTAAATCCAAGAAACCTTCTAATGAGCAGGATAATCCTAAGTTTGTTGATACTCAATCGACTAGGAAGCCTAAATATCCTTGTATGATTTGTGAGGAAGAACACTACATGAAATACTTCTCTCATCCTGAAGTTGTTGCTAAATATATAAAGGGTACCTCCCAACCAGTTCAACAACAACATTTGGCTGCATAAAACCCCGCCTATCCACAAGAGGGAAACGCAAGTCATTCCCACCATGGGGATGCTTCATTGAGCACCTCTAAGGTGTACATGTTTAAGACGGTTAATGTCATGAATCGATAAAATACCTATGACACTCCTCCATGTGATCAGACTAAAGGGAAGGCTATTGATCAACCCTCCAGTTCCACTCCTCCTCTATCTTCCAATCCTCTTGAGATTGAGAAACCAATTTCTCATGCAGCGTTGTGCCCGCCTTAGAGCATAATTCGAAAAGAGACATTTAATCCTAATGCCCGCACTGGACAAAACTACAACATCATTGAATATTTGGTGCAATAACCTTGTGCTATGTTAGTCCTCGAAGTTCTACAACAATGTCCAAGTCAACATAGAACCTTGTTGTCAATTGGAGCCATGGATCCCGATGAATCGAACCTGATTACGTTTAATATAGATTATTTTAAGGAGAGGGTCTCCCACCACTTAGCATTCCAAATTCAAGTTTTGGTTGGTGGAAAGAACATCCATCACATTATTTTGGATGAGGGAGCCTCCACCTGTGTCATGTCTTTTCCTTGTTGGATAGCCCTGGTTCTTCTACACTTACCCAATCTCCTACCACCCTGAAAGTGTTTGATGGACGCGGTTTCCAACCTCACGGACTCTTTCAATATTTCTCTATGACGTTAAAGGGTAAGACCATTTTGTTTGATATCAAAGTGGTTAATTGACCCCTGGATTATAATTTGTTACTTGGTCGTAGTTGGTTCTATGCGATGACTATTGTCACATCTTCAATGTTTCGTGTCTAATGATTTCCCCATCAAGAAAAGGTTATCATTATTGAACAACTCGAGTATACAACTCCATATATCCGCAATGTTGTAGTGAATACTATCCATTTTATAGGACATAATGGTTTTGAGAATGTATGTGTAGGTTTTCTTAAGGATTCCTCGCTCATGGGGTTTTTCCTTTTCATGTTGCTCCCACCGCACAGGTTGCCATGTTAAACATGTTTTCGAATCAGGCACGACAATCCTTACAATTATTTGGTCCTTTGGTAGTACTTGGTATTGATGATAATAGTTCATCATATATGTCAAGCTCGTTAAAAAATTAAATAGACCCTCCTCCATTAGAATCAAGTCTTCCTCTAGATCGAGTACTCGAACCTTATTTTCCTCCGCCTAGTGAAAATGTTTCCATTAGTAACCAAACACCTAAACGAGGAAAGAATAAGAGTCATCGGTGGGAACATCATTTGGGGGGAAGGTATCTAGTCTCCGGACATCATACTAGAGAAAATTTTCTAGCTTATATAATGCAAGATGGGAGAAAACTCCCTCTAGAAAAGCATGCTGCTAGGAGTGATCCTCGTTCTAGGGTCGTTCCCATTATAACGTAATAGTTTTTCTAGAATGAGCTTAGTATTTGTTCCTTCTCATGCTCATAAAAGCATGAGAATAGGTTACCAACCTCAGTCTTTTTTCTTTATTGTTCTCATTAAAACATGAGAATATTTTACCAAATATACTTTTATCTCTTTTTCAGAATCGTAAAAGCTATACGAAAAATGAACTCTTTGGAATCTCCTTTAAGCTCTTTTCAAACTCCCTAAACATGAAAAGATTGCCAAGTGATCTTAATTCCTTTCACACTTGTTAAAAGGTTTGAAAGGGCGTATTTCAAGTGATAGTTTATCTCTTTTTTGGCCTTGCGAGACTAATTATGAAAAAGGAACACTCTAATCAAGCATGATTAGAGGAGTTTTACACTTTTTTCGGGCTTGAGAGACTAAATTTATGAAAAATTCATCCATGGAGTCATCTTTAAGTTCTTTTCAAGCTCTCTAAACATGAAAAACCACCAAGTTTACCTTCCTTGGGATCGTAAAACTACGCATTGAAGTACCTATATGAGTCCAATCTCCAGGACCCATATGGGACTAAACGCCTCCTTCCTCAGCTTTGTTAAACATATGTGGAGGGACTCATCTGAAGGATGAGCTATAAAAAGCATCTGTTATCCTCCTCAAGCTTGTTAAAAATGAAAGAGGTACTCATCTATCTGGATGGGGAAAAAATTGAAGTGGATAAATGTTTTTGGAAACCTTTATGGCAGCTATTGTTGTCACCCTTGAACATGGTGCATGTTTGCATCTCGTATTACAGTTGGGTAATATGCTTGCCTCTGAGTCATACCAATTCCATGTTTCTCTATTGTTTTTAATCCAATCGAAGAGTGCTCTTATTAATCATCACATTATGTTCTTGGTACATGTTGATTCAATTCTTCCAAGTCAGTTGTCATGCCTCATCATGTTCAAGGGAAATTTCACTTCAAAGCATCTATATGTAGTGCTACCATTTTCCATTTCCTGTGTCAGTCCAGACTCATTTGATTCACCATATTACATCACTTTTCTATGTCAGTTTCATGTCGATGATGAGGGATACATTAATTCCCTCCTTCAACAAGTCTGTTCCTATTGAATTCAACGCATTATCTAGGAATTAGACTTAGAAACCAGTTAGTACCTTGGGACTTGCATGCCTCAATGACATGCCTCCTTGCTTTCGAAAGTAGGTTTACATCATTGAACTCTGATTGAATGATTCCATGAATGTTCAAACTCAACTCATTTATTCACATTAGTTTGAATGCACTAAGGTACCTTGGGAGTCATTGACATCATTGGTGATTTCCCTCGCACTTGTTAGTGGTTTACATCAATGACCGGTACTCAAGTGGTTTCTACCATGGTCAACATCAAATCATCTATTCACATGGATAGATTCATACTACATCAGGATCAGTACAAAGACCTTGGGTTGGCGGTTGTTCTTTGATTCATCTCGTATTCCGAGCATAGGTATGTCTGCCTAAAAAATGGAACATATATTAATACTATTTGATGATTGTTTGCAACTTATGCCAGGTTCTCCCACTCCAAAACCCTTGAATTTAAGAATGTGCAAAGTTTTTTGGTCATCAATTTATCTTCTAGACTCACACTTCAGGGAGCATCTTTTATACTTCAAAATGTCCACATTTGTGTTTCTCACCCTAAGTGTCGCATGTGTCGCAAAGTGCGTATGCACCTCGGTAAGTGTCGCATGCACTGTTTCAAGTTTCGTATGCACCTTCCTAAGTGTCACACTAACTTTGTGAGGTGTCTCCACCAGTTGAAACCATTAAAATAGTTGTTTGGGACCCCTAAGTCATACAAGAGTAGGAAAACCATCATTTCTAGGTCAAAACACACTTTTTCATTGGACAATTTGACCCTTTTTTGAGCATTTATGAAGGGTTGTTCCCCCCTGTCCATATTGGGGGTGGTCACATGGTGCCCCCTCTACCACTATATGGGAGTGAAATTACTAGGGTAGTTCTCTGTCTCTTACTAGAGGGGAGCATCATTCTTGTTGAGAGAAAAGGGGGATCTCCCCCACTTTATTCTATGGGCCAACATTTTGAGATGGGGTTAGTTGTGTTCAACCCTCATGCTTGGGCTTCACTTTAGGATCTGATCCAGGCCTCAAGGAGCGATATACTCAACCATATCCCTCATTTTCTCATGGTTTTTGTTCCTCTCAAGCCTATATATCGAGGGATTTCCAAAGTGAAAATGAGGAAGATTTCATGTATTAAACTGTTGATCTTGGTAGATTCATGCAAGGGCTAGACGAGGAGATCTTGGAGAAGTGTTGCATCATCATCCCTAGTTTGTAATTATTCTCTTTGGGTTCTCATTTGAATATACTTGGCCTATTTCCTCCAAGATTGTGTATTCTTGCATGTGCTTGTCTATTGTTCCTTCAATCTTTGTAGATGAATTTGGTTTACCTAATCCACTAGAGTAGAAGATATTTATTTCTCTTTACTATCTATTGCAGGTATCAAGTTGCGCCAGGGAGTTTGGAGATCAATATCGGATTGGAAGCAATAAGGACAAAACTCGAAACAAGGTGCATCACACCCTTTCTCCCTCTATCTTTCCGATTCGTTAAATTGAATTCAAAGGGATGTTAGTGTGAACCTGTAGTGTTTTTGTCTTGGTATAGGGGTCTTTAATGCAAGGTAATTTTCACCTGTCCACAGGGGAAACATTCAATAACAGGAAGAGGTTCGATTTGGCTTGAGTGCATTTGATCTAGAGAAGAACTTGTTATAGGAGTTTTTTCCATCCACAAAGTGACCTTCCTTGTCATTCTTTGAGGGTTTATCACTCAATATTTATTTATTTCCAGAGTTAGGTGTGTTTACTGAAGGAGGGCACACTTGGCCATAGATATCTAGTGCTTTGGGGGTCAAATATGAAACTAAAACCATAAAAACTCTTCATATGTGATAGCCATCCCACATCCTTCATGGATTCAACATTATTTTGGAGTTTGGAGGCCATATCTAGTGGGGCCAAATTTCCAAGGGGGTTTCCAGTCAGAGAGGGTGCAACTCAGCCAAAAGACTCATGTAGTGACCAACAGGGAAAGAGTTTGATCTTATAAATCTTTGCATGTAGTTTTTAGAGGTCCAAGGGAGCTCATATCTCTCTTTTCTATTGTATCTTGGAGTTTTTCTCAGCCAAATCCATTATTCTTCCATATATGTTCCATATTTGTTCTTCTCTTGTACTGAGGTCAACTTATATATTAAATAAAATACAGATATGAAGTTTGTGGCTATTTAGGTTGTGTTTCCATGTATTTCATTATTGTTTTAAGTTTAATATCATTGCAATTTATTTATGCAACAAACTAAACAATAAATCCCAAAAAAATCTCAACAAGCTACTAGTGCGAACTATTTGACAAAACCCTTCAACCACAAATATTGAAAAAATGAAAAACTACACATAGATTCAATTGGGGATCTTACAATTTAATGGAAAACCCAAGGTAACAATGATCATCCATGATGTGTATGCAGGAGCTATCTCAATATGGCAGGGGTGGAGAAAGGGAAAGAAAAGAAGACTTGGGAATGATTGAATAATTGTTGAAGTAGGAATATTCCTCTTAGTAAGCATATGGTAAACAAAGAGAGGAATTCTAAAACATAAAGAAGGAAACTTGATTCACCTGTAAGCCTGCTGCCCACCAAAAGAAATTGATCAATCAATTAATCATAATATACATATAACCTTTAAAATCATTGACCATTTCTCCATCAAGTCCGACCATCAAATACAAAATAAAAATAAAAATAAAAGAAAGTGTATAACTAAAATCAAAAGGAAAAGCAACAAAAGAAACAAAATTCAAGTGAAGAAAACGAAAAACCTAATCTACCCTATATGTACAGGGAAAAAGAAGAGAACCAACTTATGATTCAAATGGAATGACACTCGGCATAGAGGAATGCATCATTTGCTTTACATGCGAGACTCATGACCTGGAATACTTTGTGTAAGGAAAAATCATCAACCTGGCAACCAACAGATGCATATGGTGAGGGAAAATGACCTATCGATACCCAAAATAAATAATTACCATCCTTCAAAACATTCCAACCAATAAGATGAATTTTAAACCTTATACTGAAAGAATCAATATGATTAAGGACTTCAGGATTATGGTTCAAAGTTTGGATATCAAAGATAGTGTCGATAGACTCATCAAACATCATAATTCCATCACTTGCAATATTTTGACTAGGGATATGATCATCATACTCCAAGGAAACATATAAGGGATTTAAAAACATAGGAGGGCCCTTTAACTCATCATCATTATCAAAAGAAAGAGTACACACAAAAGGAGTATGCATAGTAGTATTGCAATCCTCTACTTCTTCCAATCGAAATAATGTATTTGAAATAAAATTATGCAATTCAATAT
>SNQJ01S0044309.1:35216-49758 GCA_010110895.2 Picea sitchensis
TCAAAACATTCCAACCAACAAGATGAATTTTAAACCTTATATTGAAAGCATCAATATGGTTAAGAACTTCAGGATTATGGTTCAAAGTCTGGATATCAAAGATAGTGTCAATAGACTCATCAAACATCATAATTACATCACTTGCAATATTTTCACCAGGGATATGATCATCATACTCCAAGGAAACATATAAGGGATTTAAAAACATAGGAAGGCCCTTTAACTCATCATCATTATCAAAAGAAAGAGTACACACAAAAGGAGTATGCATAGTAGTATTGCAATCCTCTACTTCTTCCAATTGAAATAATGGATTTGAAATAACATTATGAAATTCAATATCTTGATTAACTTCATTAACTTCATGAGGATTTTCAAAAGAAAACTCATCTTGTGTATCAATAAAAACAAAAGGGTCTTCATCGATTTGATTTCACCATTCATTGGTTACATCATCATAAAATAATTTATCATGGAGTGGATTATTGAGGTCAACATCAACTTCCTTTGCATAGTCAAATTCTTCACCATATGTATATGAATGAAAGATTTTGGATGAACTATGATCATGAGGTTGGATTTATCTATTGGTTTCAAGAAATGTGGTATTTGTAATGTGAGAAATTGATCGATTGATCAAATCATCTCCTAAAATTAGAGTTGGGGTTTGAGGGTTATGTTCATTATCATGGCATAAATGTCTGACTTGGATTTCTTTATTGATATATTCGTTTGGCCAAGAAATTGTTTTGGGCTGGAAGGGATTAGAAAAAAAATATTCAACCATGTCATCAAAATAAAGGTCACATGAAGATACATCATTCCCTATTTCATCTTTCTTACTTTCTTCGGAATTATCATCAGGAAGAGGGATATTCGGGGAAATGCCATGTAAGTCAAGACTACTTTCCTCACAATACTCGTCCTCTAAGAATGTTTCATCAGATAAAAAATGATCTTTCTCAAAATGAATTTCAAAAAGAGTATCATCAAATGGAAATGAATCGAATAATGTTTCATGATCAAGGATAACATGAGCATATTCATAAGGGAAAGACTCATTACAAGCCCCTAAATATTTTGATAAAATATCGTGAGATGGAAAATTATTTTCTTGACTATTCAAGAATAGGTAAGGGTTTGCTTGGTAATCCTACTTATATTCTAAGGAAAATCTACAATCCAATTGCGTATGAGGACCACTGCAAAAATCTGGTTGAGGAGGGGTAGGAAGAATTTCAGGGAAAGGTTCAAAGTGTGGTGAAATGGGTGGAGAAGGAAAGTCATAAATAAACTTTGTAAAAATTGTCTCTCCCACCAAATTAGGATTTCGTGGGAGAGACAGAAGAGGAAATAGACCTATACCAATTTCTATTTGACCACAAAGAGTAAGAGGAAAAATATTAGAAGAAGTGTAATCATCTTAGACCCCAACATAATGACAAAACCAAATAAACTTACTAATGTGATTGCAAATTCAAAAAGAGGGCAACCGACCATGGAGAGATTGGTAATCAATTGAAAATTTGGTTTATTCATGATGATGTAAGGTGAGCAAATTCAATGCTACTTGAAAGAAATGTGAACATTAAATAAAAACTGGAGAAAACCCATTGAACAATCCTCCCGAGTAGGGTCGCCAAAATATGTTGATACCAAAACTAGAAAGTTTCAAAACCAACATCTCAACCCCTTGGTAGGTTAAACCAAAAAGAATTGGGAATGGTCACCCTATTTTATAGCCTAAAATTAAACATTAAACTCAAAGACTTAAGAATATAAACATGAACTTTTATTTATGATTTTTAATTATTAAATTTTGTATTTCCTTTTGTATAAAATGATAAAAAAAATTTAATGAGAAGATAGTCCAAACTTAAAGTCAAATATACAAACTAGAAAAAGTAATTTAAAAAAGACTACTTCAAATTAAAATTAATGTACATGTTAAAATGATCTTTTAGTTTTTATGAAATGTCAGTGAAATATTAATTAAAACAAAATTTAATGAAAACTAATTTTTTCCAAGTGTTAAAAATAGTTAGAGAGAAGATAGAAAAATGAAACTAACTAATTTAGTCATTAGAAGAACTACAAATTAAAATCTTTATTTTACTTTTAGACAATGTAATTAATACAAAAGAAAGATAAAATAAAAATAAAAGATTATATACATTAAAACAATTAAGAAAATAAACATATTGAAAATGTTTTTTAATTTTTGTTTTCTTTGAAAATTACATAATAAAGAACAAACAACAAAGTCATGCTAGATAGGACCAAAAACAAAGTTAAATATTTTATTTAGACATAACCTTCATATATTTTTTTGGATTCTTTGAAACTTTCAAACCCCTATTTAGACTTGGACCAGAGTTCTTGTCTTTAATTATTCTAGATGGTATCAATATCGTATAATAGAATGAAACAAAAGAAAATAAATAGAATAGAATAGAATAGAATGGAACAAAAGAAAATGAATAGAATAATTGAGGACAAAAGAAAATGAATTAAGTTGGACACTATATATAGTAATGGTAGTGAAACACAAGGTTACTCTGCAAGACATCTCTCTGCTATCAACAACTTCATCAAATCCCTATTGAAAGTCAATGGAGTATGGATGAAAAACTGAATTATGAACCTCACAATACTCCCAGGATACCTCTCTCCATATACAAATGAGCTCGCTTCCTCGCATAGTTATGATCCATGGTTATCTTTCAACGACAACCTTTCCATAATGGACTGCATGAAACGATCTAATTGAAATTTCATCATGAAAACAATCTGAAAAGAAGAGACGAACCTCGAAGAGAAAATGAGAACACATAGACTCCGTCATGTACCCCTGCATTAAATGCTGCAATAATATCTACATTGTGGCAATTGTAGCCTGGTAAATCATCTGGCCAACAAACAATTATCATGAGAATAATAGATGTAGGAGTGTGTTTCATTGCATGCCAAATTGTATGTTTTCCATCATCCATTATATATTGGTTCCATTGCAAAAATGTAAATGCACACAAGAGTGCAAGAAGACACAACACGAAGAAGAAATGATAATTCCATTATCAGATGCATCGCTCCACACAAGGGCGATGATGGCCAACT
The DNA here is from genome assembly GCA_010110895.2 of Picea sitchensis. Classification (NCBI taxonomy): domain Eukaryota; kingdom Viridiplantae; phylum Streptophyta; class Pinopsida; order Pinales; family Pinaceae; genus Picea; species Picea sitchensis. The sequence continues at coordinate 38,334 of SNQJ01S0044309.1, forward strand.
GTTCATCGCAATTATTACAAATTTAGAAGTAAGAGCAACATGAGAGTGATATATCATACAACTTTAACCATCACACAATATCATCTTTTGTGTGGGTAAACCTTATTCGAAGTGTCTCTCCATTCTATTCATGATCATATAATAGTTGAAGAATGTACGACGGTCATGGATATGGATCTGCAAACCAAAATATAATCAGGCATAAAGTCATGCTGGGTTGATATGCTGACTATAGGAAGTATCCGCTAGCTTAATAAGTTACTGGGGATAAAGAGGAAAATGACCAAGGCCACATGACTTGTCTAGGAAAGACTTTATAAAGTTAAATTGAGAAAAAGGGTTTATGGGTCCCAGGCTAAAGAGAAGTCACTTTTGAATTATAAAGTGAAGACCGGTTAAAGTGACTTTAATAAAATAAAATAAATAAGTGAGCATGAAAAGACTCAAGTGAATATTAAAGGGGTGAAATGATGAGTCTCTCCTCATTCTTTCATTTTTACAATTGAGAAAAAGATTTTGGAGATCTCTTGAAAAGAGATACTAGGGTTTTTGGAAACACTTCATTTATCTCTAGTTTTGGTGTTGCAACAATACACTCTAGCTGGACTTGGTTCAGAATCACTCATATTTCAACATTGAGAGTCTTTGCTAAGGAGAGGGTCTCACTTAAAAATCAATCTCTTGATCATTAGTTGAATCCATAGTGGTGGGCGATTTGTATTGCTAAAATACTAAGCTTAAATTTGCAAGGTCGAACTGCTTGAAGGAGGAAGGATATCCCTTACAAATTCGTGGGATCTCTTTTGCACACCTTTACTGAATGTTGGGTGCTTCTTTGGTGAATATAAGGGAAATTTCACTGATAAATATGAGTTCTTCCATTGCTGGGAAACATATCCTATTTTTCTAGGTATCATTCTTCAAGCTGGGCACACTCTCATTCAAGTCTGGGCACTATATATTGAATCTGGGCGCTCTTATCATCATTTTTAGCACATACACTTCTCATTGGAAGAAGATTCAAGGAAAGTACACCATTAATCCCTTTGTGAAATTAGTTACTTGCTTTAGAGGGGACATGCATCTTGTATGGGAAAGTATTCCTATGTTTGGGGCCGAATTTGTGGAGTTTTCCATTACTATTACCCACAAACTGTTGTAGCTGCAATATATATTTATTTTCTGGGAAGATCTCTTCCACTTACTTATCTGTGTTCATTACAAAGGTTGTTGTATACATCATCAACAACATAAAAAAATTTACCAGCACTTTTGTGGGGGCAGCCAATGAAGTTTACCTAGGTTCCTTCCATATTGTTCCTATTTACTATTTATGCCTGTATGTGTTGAAGTTCTAGCATTTTGATATTTGAAAATTTTAAACTTATCAATTTAATCAATCAAACTTGTAACTTGGAGTCTTGTCTTGAAGAATGAGTGTTATTGTTTTTCTTCTGAGTCTCTTTCACTCAATATGACAAGTATTCTCTTCAACCTATCCCCTGTACCAATACAATATGTTTTCTTGACATAAATTTGAGTTAGGTAATATAATACAAATGAACTCAAAAATATCAACCTAGAGTCAACTTATGAATTTTAAATTTGACCAAAGGTTTGTATGATAGTCCTAACCTCAACAGATAAAAAATACAAGTAGATGTTCATAAGAGCACAATGCATATTCCTCGCTTGAGTCTCCTTCTTTGGTTTTCTCATGATCATGTTCATCATCTTCTGTGGCATGAGCATGATGTTTCTTATACTTTCATTTTCTAACCTGACCTTTGGATTTGGGACAGTTTATGGCAATGTGTCCCATCTTCTGACAAATGAAGCATCTGTAACTTGAGAAGTCCTTCTTGAAGTTGTGATTCTTTTGTAATCAATGAGGTTTCTTATGTGAGTGAACTTCCTTCTTTCTCTTTTGTTTTCTGGTATGTGTTGCTAGGGCTTGATTTTCTTCATCACCCAACTTCTCTTCTCTTGTTTTCAATCTTTATTCTTCCTGAGAACAATCCTCCCATAGTCTGCTAAACTTTGTTAGCCTTATTCTTTAGCATATGCCTTGAGTGAATGATTCCCATGATCTAGGGAGACCATTTAATGTATTCATAACCAACTCAACTTCTTCGATTGTGTATCCAATGGATTCTAACTATTCTTTGATCTGAGACACTCTTATGAAGATTGATTGAATAGTTTCTGAACTTTACATCTTCACATTCTTGAGTTTTTTTCTCAAGGTCATCTTCCGTTTGATTTTCTTCCCTTCATACAATCTAGAAAAGGAATCGAACATTTGCTTGGGAGTTGTCAATGAGGAGACATGGGGGATCAAAGGATCCTTGATAGAATCAACAATGATTCTCTTTTCCTTCACTAGGTCCTTTTTTTACTTTTCTTTGGCCTCATTTCCATTTGTTTATGAAACTTCTTCTTTTACAAAATCTTCCAGATCATTTTCTTCTAGAATGAGCATTACTTTATACTTCCATGCTCGAAAGTTGTCATCACGTTCAATATTCTCATCAAGCTTAGTAATGGGTTCCATCCTATGATTGAACAATATAATAAAGAAATACAACTTTTCAAAGAAGGGTTTTGTACTTACCAGATAATGTTATGCCAATTTAACCAGTTCCAACTTCAATTTTGTAGCTGCCAAGACTAGGGTTTATGAGGAAACGTTATTTTTTCAAAACTTGAATTCTAGAATTCTTCTTTGAGGGTTAGGTGCACCCTCCTAAGGAGAGTTCCCTAGTTCTCTCACTTTGACCAACATCCTTCAGAAAGTGGGAGAAAACCCCTCCTATGGTTTGTGCAGTTGTAGGCAGTTGCAAAACCTATTGTTGTTTACAAAACTTCATCAAAATGAGAATCTATTCCCAAGGAAAGATGCAATAGGGTTATGGGAGTATCTGTTAGGAATCCAAAGAAAAACATAGCATAAACATAGCATAAAATGGAGAACAACAAACCAAACACAACACACCAACAATCACACAATTAAAACAATGATTTATGTGGAAACACAATGCGGGAAAAAACCATGGGGCAATGATAGTCTGTATTCCTATTATTTAAAGGAGAATTACAATAGCTAGCAAAGGAATACAACCATCCTCTCCTCATAGACACAATGTACTCCACAGTGTTGTGTCTTTCTCACACACTCTACACACATTGCACACTCACCTCTATGGGTATGCTCGTATATATATCATCTCTCAAACAATTTGACTAACTGATTATAATTATATCCACCAACTACACAATATTTTCACAAAAGAGGGCATGCATGCACATTCCTAATATAGCTGCATGCATGTGCACGTGACCACATGGGAAATTCGTTGGCATGTTTCCAACAATCTCCACCTTGACAACAATTTACCTGATATATCATGCCCAAATTTATCCATCACCTTTCCTGCAAGCCAAGATAAGCCAAACACCGTCACACCTCCACAAATTATGTAACAATACTGTTACATGAACATGTCTGCACAATTCGCTCCAGTATGGACGATTCTACCTCCATCAGTAACCTGTCTTATAAATCGATGAAATTGCACTTGTCCCATTTTGATACAATGGACCTTTAGTCAAATGCACAACACTTTGACCACCACAGAACACCACATATTGTACATGTCCAAACTTACCCAATATATCCTTGCATTTTTGCAATACATAACCCGAGGTAGGTCTCTTCTTGTCCAAATCTCATGAATCATAACCATAGACTAAATCATGACAAACACTGTAGGTGATACTTGTGCTTCTGTGTTTGAAGCACCCATTTCCATGCTCTTCACCAGGTTTTTCCATGTGTCTACTGACAACACCAACTGCATGTGAAATGCTGACCATTTCCCATCGCAATCATCAAAATTCCTACTAGCATATAATACTCGAGACATGTAACCCTTTTCTTCTTCTTCAGTTAGGACATAAACTTGAAGAGAACTTACAATGGAAAGCCAAAGGGATTTTACCAGTTTCACATTATTCACATTGAATTTCTCGAGTATCTTCACCACATACTTATGTTGTGATAACCAAGCTTACCATATTTCTTGTCTCTGTGTATTTCCATGCCCAAGATTTATTTTTCTTCTCCCAGATCCTTCATAACAACGTCCTAACCAACTAAGCCAACCTGTTGATCTCAAACATGCTTGTTCTTCCAACAAGCATAACATATAACACCAAGATAACTAATATACCATAAACACAATGGTTATACTCACTTCTTGTAAAATTTGGTTCACCATGAAGGAATCAAACATCTTGTGCCATTTTCCTGGCATGCTTCAGGCCATACAATGATTCTTGAGTTTGCAAACAAATCTTCTATTGCGATTCTGAACTAACCGTTCTGGTTGTTCCAAATACATCCCCTTATCCAAAAAATTCCATGTAAAACATTTTTAACATATAGTTGTTCTAATACAACTAGTGCTAACACAACATGAATAGAAACACGATTTTAACAACTCATGAGAAAATTTCATGGAAATCAATACCTTCCAAATACCTTTCTACTACCAGTCATGCTTTGAACCTTTCATCTTTTATAAAAGGAGATTCATCAAAAACTACATCTATGTCCATGATGATTCTATGGGTAGTAGGATCCCACAGTCTGCATCCCTTAACATCATCACCATATCAAAGATCTACCTGTTTGATATGGGTCCTACTTAGAGTGTTGATAAAAAGCATAAGCATCAGAACTGAATAATTTCACATTTGAGTAAATTACTATATGACCTGTTCATACTTCTTCCTGAATCTTCCTATCTTTTGCAACCGATGGTGACTGAGTTGCCAGATAGATCAACCACTTCTGTCCACAACTATTGCTGCAACTTGGCATTACTAAACATGCCTATTTGATCCCATATTCCTTGCAATACTTTCCAAGTTCCATGGATATGAACCTACCTCCATCATATATTCTCAAACACTTGATTGACCTACCAACACATCAACCTTTCTATAGACCCACCTTTCTAACCTAGACACACTGCTCCACCTCAAACTTTGCATTTGAACAACTATGGCCAAATCTGGCCAAACCAACCCAAGTGAAACTTTTCCACTTACCTCCAAGGACTTTACATCGAAGTCTAAGTGCTCCACTTAAGACGAATATTCCCTTGACCAAATCCGGTCAAGCCGGCTAAGTAAGCATTCATTGCTTACCTCCAGGGCCATTTACAATTGAGTTAACAAAGCCTTTTGTATGCTTCATTACATGCAATCCATGGACACAATATTACGAGCTACCCAAAAAACCACGTGCTTTGAACTTGAATTTCCAAACATTGGTTATCATTCAATGCATATACCTCGTGTTATGTGCATTTGAAACTTCAAATTAAATGACGTTGTTCCCTTCGCAAGGTGTGATAAAAAATGATCACCAGTTATTTCCTAGATCAAGCAGCGCACAGTATGAAGAAAAAAGAATTATTGCACCTCTTTTCTAGCCCATAGTGCAATGATACATCAATATTGCTCCTCCCGATTTCCACGCTTCAATCTCATAGGAATTCGTACTCACATGCCAGATCTCATCCAACTCGACTCACTCACTCCGATACCCAGTGACTAGATTCTCTTTTCCTTTTCTCTCAAATCTTTCAAATCTGCGCTCTGATACCACTTTTTAGGAAGCCGAAGAAAAATAGACTATAAACAAAGCATAAAACTGAGAACATAAAACCAAACACAACACACCAACAATCACACAATTGACACAATGATTTATGTGGAAACCCAATGCGAGAAAAAACCATGGGGCATTGATAGTCGATATTCTTATTATTCAAGGGATAATTAAATTATCCAGCATAGGCATACAACCATCCTCTCCTCACAGACACACTTTACTCCACAATGTTGTGTCTTGCTCACACACTCTACAAACATTGCACACTCACCTCTATGGGTATGCTCGTATATATAGCATCTCTCAAACAGTTAGACTAACTGATTATAATTAGATCCACCAGTTACACAATATGTTCAAAAAAGAGTGCATGCATGCACATTCCTAATATAGCTGCATGCATGTGCATGTGACCGCATGGTAAATTCGTTGGGATGTTTCCAACAATATCCCTATGGTCTTAATTTCCCCAACGAGCTCTTATATACCATGAAAATGGATTCTTTCAGGCCCTCTCTAATCCCATGTTAAAATTATTCTTAAGAAGTTAAGTGTGTGATATTATTTAAATTTAATCTATTAAAATAGTAACTGCATGCATAAGGATCACTGAAAGAAAGACATCCACAATAGACACAAGTTTATCCTGGGAAACCCTCGTGGGCTAGAAAACCCAACACAACTTCTTTAATATATATTCTTCAACAAGTATAATGTCTCTCACAAGAGAGATCTCACCAAACAAAAGATCCGCCAGAAACCCTAACCAGAAAAAAGTAGCGCATCACTAAACCAATATAGTCCTTCACCAATATAACCAAAACCCTTTACTAAAATACTCTTCCTTGTAGTTGCATCACTCCTCCTTGTATCTTCATCACTCTCATAATTGCACACTTGTGAGAGAGCTTGTGTGTGTATATACTCCAAGTGAGGTGCTAGGCCTCTTATAAATACAACTTGGATTTCCCAGAAATAGGCCAAGGCCAACCTATCCACTTTACCTTTCTATTTTACATTTGACTTGTCAAGGAACAATAGGGCCTACTTTTACAAAGGAACAATAGGGTTGAATTAACAAAAATAATATAACAATTTTCTTTAGGTTTTTGTCTTGGTCAAGTATAATAAGAATATCTTCCGAAGTTACTCAATCTTCAATACAAATAACCATGGGAAATTACACGTTGACAGATGATTTCTTTGTGGTGGATGTACTAGAAACCAATGTAGTACTCAGAGTTCAGTGGATTTAATCCATTGGGAAATACACTACTGATCATTGAACAATGGAGATGGAATTCACGGGTCCAGATGGTAAGAAGGTAGTATTGTGGGCCATGCACAAATACCCGCCCAAAGTGGTATCATCTCATAATATGGAGGTGGCAATGCGGCATGGAGATATATAATGGGAATTTGAGTGCTACATTTCTGACAGAGAGCCACCTAACCATCCTAAAAAACATCCAGACCACCTTCAAGTATTACTTCACAAACATCAAAAGGTTTTTGGTGACATTCCTCCCGGTGTACCTCCAGATAGAGGATTCAAGCATGTGATAGAACTAGAAGAAGGGATCCAATCAGTCATAACCAACCCCTACCGACATCCCAAAACTTACAAAGACAAGATTGAGAAAACTATCAAGGAGTTTCTCAAGATGGGTCACATTCGACCTAGCTCTAGTCTGTTTGCTTCTTTGGTAGTATTGGTCAAAAAGAAGAATGATACCTTGAGAATGTTCATTGATTACTGAGACCTTAAAAAGAATACCATAAATAACATGTACCCAATTCCAAGGATCAATGAGTTGATGGACAATTTGAGGGGAGAAAAATATTTTTCCAAAATTGATCTCCATACAGGGTATTACCAGGTCAAGGTTCGAGAACAAGACATTTCGAAGACCACTTTCAAATTCCATTATGCGAATTATGAATACCTGGTTATGTCATTTGGGCTAACTAATGCTCTTGCTACATTCTAGTCTTGCATGAACCACATGTTCAATAAACAGCTGGGGAAGATCCTAACAATCATGTTATGAATTTCCATTTATGGTGTTCTTCCAACACATTGATGGATGATTCCATATGTCTTAGAATTTTTCAGAGAACACTTATAGGTGTGGCAGTGAAATGGTATATTTAACTGTCGCATAGCCTCTTTGCCAAAATTAATTCTCTTTCCATGGATTTCCTGATGCATTTTCAGTTGCCTATATTGTATGAGACTGGTACAAATATTTTGACCTCACTCAGGAAATCCTCTTCCACCCACATATCTGATCACATCCATGAATGGAGATGATGGAGATGGTTAATTTAGGCTCCCATTCTATACCAACTCCTCATGGATTGGTTTACAAAGTTTCTCTTGCCTCCCATCACCCGCAATGTCGCTATGGGAAACGTTGTTATTGAGGAGCATGCTATCAACTTTGTGCACTATTTGGACTTGGTTTACTCCTAGTCTTTCACACTTTATGACATGATCCCTAACACTACTCATTTTTCGAATGATCCATAAAGACCTGATCCAGAACCCAGTTTCATTCCAAACACAAACACTACTTTTTCTCCTTCTCAAACCTTCAAGGTGAATGTAGTCCAATCCACTTCATCTCAACAAACAAGAAGTAAGAGGCAACACATGGGTAAATCCAAGAAACCTTCTAATGAGCAGGATAATGCTAAGTCTACTGATACTCAACTGACTAGGAATCCTAAATATCCTTGTATGATTTGTGAGGAATACCACTACATGAAATACTTCCCTCATCATGAAGATGTCACTAAATATCTGAAGGGTACCTCCCAACCAGTTCAACAACAACATTTGGTTTCACAAAACCCCGCCTCTTCGCAAGAGGTAAAATCAGGTCATTCCCACCATGGGGATGTTTCATTGAGCACCTCTGAAGTGTACATGTTTAAGACGATTAATGTCATGACTCGATAAAATACCTATGACACTCCTCTAGGTGATCAGACTAAAGGGAAGGCTGTCGATCAACCCTCCAGTTCCACTCCTCCTCTATCTTCCAATTCTCTTTAGATTGAGAAAAAAATTTCTAACGTAGCATTGCGCTTGCCTAAGAGTGTAATTTGAAAAGAGACATTTAATCCTAATTCCCGCACTCCCCAAAAGTAAAACATCATTGAATATTTGGTTCAAGCACCTTGTGCTATGTCAGCCCTTGAAGTTATACAACATTTTCCAAGTCAACATAGAACCTTATTGTCAGCGATTGGAGCCATGGATTCCGATGAGTCGAACCTGATTATGTTTAATCTAGATTATTTTAAGGAGAGGGTCTCCCACCACTTAGCATTCCAAATTCAAGTTTTGATTGGTGGAAAGAGCATCTATCGCATTTTTTTACATGAGGGAGCCTCCACCTATGTCATGTATTTTCCTTGTTGGAGAGCCATGGTTCTTCTACACTTACCTAGTCTCCTACCATCCTGAAAGCGTTTGATGGATGTGGTTTCCAACCTCACAAAATCTTTCAATATTTCGCTATGAATTTAAAGGGTAAGACAATTTCTGTCGATATCGAAGTGGTCAATGCACCCCTGGATTATAATTTGTTACTTGGTCGTAGTTGATTCTATGCGATGACTGTTGTCGCATCTTCGATGTTTCATATCTTATGATTTCCCCATCAAGGAAAGATTATCATTATTTACCAAATTGAGTATACAACTCCATATCTCCACAATGTTGCAATGAATAAAGTCCCTTTTCTAGGACAAAATGGTTTTGAGAGTGTAGGTGTAGGTATTCTTAAGGATTCCTCGCTCAAGGGGTTTTTTCTTTTTCCTGCTCCTCCCACCGCACAGGATTCCATGCTAAACATGATTTCGACTCAGGAACAACAATCCTTAGAATAATCTGGTCCTTTGGTAGTACCTGGTCTCGACGATAATAGTTCATTATCTATTTCAAGCTCGTTAAAAAATTAAATAGACCCTCCTACATTAGAATGAATTCTTCCTCTAGATTGAGTACTCGAACCTTCTTTTCCTTTGCCTAGTGAAAATGTTCCCATTAGTAACTAAACACCTAAACGAGGGAAGAATAAGAGTCACCGGTGGAAACATAGTTTGGGGGGAAGGTCTCCAACCTCCAGATATCATACTGGAGAAAAGTTGCTAGCTTCTATAACGCAAGATGGGGGAAAAATCCCTCTAGAGAAGCATGCTGCTAGGAGTGATACTCATTCTAGGGTTGTTCCCATGATAACATAATAGTTTTTATAGAATGAGCTTAGTATTTTTTCTTTCTCATGCTCATAAAAACATGATAATAGGTTACTGAGCTCAGTCTTTGTTCTTTCTCGTTCTCATTAAAACATGAGAATATGTTACAAAGTATACTTTTATCTCTTTTTTAGAATTGTAAAAGCTATACGAAAAATCAACTCTTTGGAATCTCCTTTAATCTCTTTTAAGACTCCCTAAACATGAAAAGATTTCCAATTGATATTACTTCCTTTCACACTTGTTAAAAGGTTTGAAAGGGCGTATTTCAAGTGATAGTTTATCTCTTTTTCAGCCTTGCGAGACTAATTATGATAAAGGAACACTCTAATCAAGAATGATTACAAGAGTTCTCCCTTGTATTGTTTTAAACTTTTTTTGGGCTTGGGAGACTAAATTTACGAAAAAGTTGTTGGATTACTGAGAGGGGGGGTGAATCAGTAATAGAGAAATTGAATCCTTTTTAGCCACAATATGCAAGTGTTATATCAATGTAGCATTATCATCCAAAAGTTACAGTGTAAATAAACAATGAACAAAATGAGCAATCATACACATACACAGTACATTAGTGTTTTTACGTGGAAACCCAAAGCAGAGGAAAAACACATAATGGCTTTTCTTATATGTTTTTAATAATTACATTCATTGGAAACACCAACTTCCTTTGTTTTCCATCTGCAACTGGAAGGAGGCTCCAACCCCCTAATTTCTCAGGCTACAACCTGAGGGAAGCTCCAACTCCCCAATTCTCTGGCTACAACTAGAAGGAGGATACAACCCCCTATGTTCTCCGGAAACAACCGGAAGGTGGATACAACCACCTTTCCTTGCCCCATCAAACCGACCTGATGAATAAATAGAATGATGGAACCATTGTTACACTATCACTGTGAGATATATTGCTGTAAACTTGTACCAATAATCTGAACCATGCATCAACCATGCATCAACCTGTACCTAAATATGTAATCAACTTATACCATAAACAAGTGCATCAACCATGCACCAACCTGTAATCGAGTTGTACCATAAATAAGTGCATCAAACATGCACCAACATGTACCTCAACCTGTACCATGAATAAGTGCATCAACCATGCACCAAAGATGTACAAATAACCTGTCACAACAACATGTTGAAACAACCTATCACAACAACCTGTCTCATTAATATTATCAATCAAATCATATCTACTCACAAAGATCAATCACTAAGACAACTCTCAAAGATGTGCATCAACCAAGAATAACACAACAACTCATAATCATCACCAAGATCAATTTGCGCTTCTAATAACATACCAAGACAAGTATGCTACATCATCCACAAACCATGTGTTAACAATACTACTAACAAGTGCCTCCAACCATGTACCAAGTATGTACCAATTATGTATAAAATACACATAAACTATGACTCATCAATATGTGCCAACATCATCAACTATACACCTCATGTATGTTCCAACTC
>SNQJ01S0044309.1:49768-61268 GCA_010110895.2 Picea sitchensis
TGAGTCATATTTACATCAAACACTATTGGGTCCATTATCCAAACCTTTGTGCTACGGGTCTTTCTTCAAGGGTTGACGTCAATGACAACCAACCTTAATCAACACTTACCAACCCTACTTAGTGAAAGAAAAAATCTCTTCACAACAAAACCTCAAGGGGTATTGATAGCATGATATAATGTTTTCCTCAGGTACCATGGAAAACCCCCCGCAGTCACCTTTGATATACCTAGAAAAATCAACTAAGGATACCAACTCCCAATCAGTGTCTTAGGGGTACAGTCGACAATCGAGATCAAACATATGGGAAGGGTAGAAAATATCGAAGCCTCAAAAGCATCATCTCTCAGGGAGGTATGGGAACTAACTAAACCCCCAAAATATGATCTCTCCACAACGCTCAGTCGAGCCTTGGAGGGGTTATATCCTCAAAATTTCCTTATGTGACCTCATTTTTAACTCATGTGTTAGAGGAGGATCTCGGCTATACTTATAAGAAAATTGGATTTGAATCTCCCTATCTTAGACTGCTATGTTTTTTTATCAGAATTGGAGAATTATCTTTCCAATTCTAATGCAATTCCCTAACCCGAAATTTATTTGTGAATCCTAAAAACAAATTCTAATACATTTTAAATTTAATGTTCATTTTAGCGGTTGTTCTTTACTCAAGGGATAAGGAAGTGGAACTAATGTTGTTTGAGACTCTTACAAAAATGAAACTTACAAGAACACTAGCAAATAAAACTTTACATTAATTCTTCAATGAAAAAGAGTTTCAAAAAATAAAAAAGCATGAACAATCTTTCAAACCTTGAAATGTAACTTGTTCTCTTTCTGATGCAAAATGCACAATGCAACCTTTTGAGAAAAGAAAAAGAATCAAACACAAGGATTTTATTTGTTATTTTTCCTTTGAAATAATTTCAATATGAGAAGAAAATAAAATCCTATGCCAATATCTTTTTATTTTCCAAATATAAAGAAAAATAATGCAACAAAAAGAAAGATACCTAACTAGGAGAAAACTAGGGTTTTTTTCGTTTTCTTATTCTTTCTACTAAAGGAAAAAAATAATAAAAGATGATAAAAGAAATATATTTTTGTTTTTTTATGTTTCAAAAATCCAATTATAGAAGAAAATAAAAGTATTTAACTCAAATACAAACTCAAGTTTCAAAAATGACTACAACAGTGATTAGGAAACCGAGATCCTGAGAAGAAGACTCATCTTATAGTGATGCAATCCAATTGATCAATCAATGACTCATTTATGGGCTCATTCGACATTTCCAGGTGGAATTCCCTTTCTTGTTCACTGTGAAGCTCTAGTTCTATACGATCTGAATATCCAATGTAATTGTGTGTACTAACAATTACGTGAGCTTTCGAGATTCTTAACTGATTTACACCAATGAATTTTCTGGTTTTAATATCCTCTATCAATTGTTCGATGGAATCATCCATATTAATATATGAACTGACTATTTTTATATCTGGAGGTTCCTTCTCCTTCCACTTTTCCATAAAAGCATCAACCAATTCATTACAAGTTTCAACCTGATCATCCCCCCATCTCTCTAAAAATGCATGCATCAAATCTTGTATGGTATTAAACTCATAATCATATGAATCATGAAACCAATCATAAGCATCTTCCTCAGTAAGATTCAAGACAAAAAAATTCATTAAAACATTCTCATGAATATGTGGATCACACCACTCACTAATACACTACCCAAAGGCTTTGATGTGAAAATTAGCATCACCATTATTACGAAAACCAAGCAAGTTTTCAATAGCTACTTTAGGCAGTTCACGAGGATAACCAATTATTCTTGAAAAATCAGTAGGATTATAAAAATTCTCTAGATCCATTGAAAAAGAAAAGGTCTACAGAAAAGCACTGGGACCCAAATATTATTAAGGATCCTACGAGAAGAAAACTTGGCTAACTTCCTCCAAAAACCCTTTCAAGTTTAAGGATGAAGCTAAGCAAGCTATGAGTTCCTTCTTGAAGAATACTTTGTCAAATTATTTTGAAGTGGAGTCGCCATATGACCAAGTTTATTCTAAACAAACAAGAAGCATCAAACAAGGCAAAAACAAAAAGGAAAACAAAAATTCATAGGATTAGGTGTTGTAGGATTATTATGTGAAAACAAGAGATGCATATCAGAGATTGCTTCTTCCCCATGACTTTCAAGTAACCTATGAGGAGCTAGTATGTTTATTCTCCTCCTATACACCCTTTTAGGTTCAGGAAAGGAATAAACCACCCCTAAAGGATTTCTCCTAGTAGGATACCTCAAATATTTATCAAATGGTGTCGCCACTTGGAGACTAAGCAATGTTGAATAACACAACTCAAGTTAAAAAACTTTAAGGAAAGTTTTATTACTTAGTTTTTTAAATAATTAATCAGAGTTTGTCAATTAACCAAGGAAAATAGACTTGTCCGCCGTAATGGAACCAAAGGTTTTACCGTCTTTATACACACCTACAAACATGCAGAAGTCTCCAACCAACTTGGTATGTCCTTGGAGGCACAAGCCTAAGTCCAAACCCATTGTCACCTCGATCTAGACTTCTTATGTCTAGGCTCACTCCTAGGGAAGCCAAGGGGGGTAGACCCTATTAAACTATATAAAGTTTGATTAATGATATAGGAGTTAAATGAATTAATTTTTTAAGAAACCAAACCCAATGAAAGGAAGCAAATGCAAGGGTGTAATTTCTTCAATGACAAGAAAACCCTTTATTTAAAACAACAATTAAACTAGTGCCTAAAGATTACCACAATAGAGTCAATGAGATATATAACAAAGGTACGATTACACAAGGATGAATGATATTATGAGATATACACAATGAAAAATAACTTTAGACAAAGTGTGTTCAGATAAATAAAGAATGTTATAAATAAAGAGTGTTTTTAACAAGTATTCACAAGAGAATTGCTTCAAAGTAAAGTTCTTTAAAAAGTAACTTGATTTGTAAGTAAAATCGTATGGAAAGTAAATTACACAACTTAAACAGTAAAATTGATTGAACGATAAACTTGAGATACCAATGTTGTGAAAGTTGTGTTGGTTGCTTTTATCAAATTTTAGGTCTCTCTTGAATTAGGGGGAATTAAGTGTGATAGATGCAATCCTAAACTATGTGACTACCCCGAATCCCTAGCCCTTCAACCAAAAGGAAGTGTTGGGAATTCAAGAAGGACAAACAAGGTCCTTCCCTAGCTCCACAGGTCAAATAGGAAATGCTTGGGTGCTCAAGCAAGGAGGGCACGTAGTGCTTTGAATTCGTCCCTGACTTCAACTGCTTGTAGCCTCCCAAGTCACCATTTTTGGTGGTAGAAGAAATATGAATTTGGGTGCCTAATTATTCTAGCCTCTCAATCCTTTTCCCTTGCTTAGTTACCCAAGATCCACAAAGTGTCAAGGGGAGGGAATATGGGGCAAAGGCGGGGAACAATTTTGATTACTTTGTACAAAATAAAATTTAGACTAGCCTTCGCGATATTGCATGGATGGATAGGCCAATATCTTTGCAAGGTGTGGGCGAAATAAATTTTAAATGACTTGAAAAATAAAGTACAACCTCACAACAATGGCACAATAAGGAGGACAAGCCTACCAGTTTTGGCCAAGGTGTGTAAAATTAAAGAAATGAAGAAAATTAAATCTAAACCTAGCCTTCACGAGATTGCATGGATGGCATAACCAATCTATTTGCAAGGTGTGGAAAAAAATACAAAGATTATTTACACTTTACAGAATAGAAATTAAAGTGGAAAGAATGCAAGCCCAAGAGACTCTCTTTAACCGCTTGCAATTGTTTAAAAAGTGAAGTAGAGAAGAGGGTTTGGTACCAAGACCCTTGGATGTCTCATTAAGTGTCTTGAGACAAAAAAAAATGCATAAATCCTCTTCTAATCTGCAAAAAATAACAAGATATTCTTGCTGGAAATTGCTGAAATTACTTGGAAAATATTATTTCAGATTATAATAATGAACATAAATAATTAGACAAAAAATTCTGAACATAAAAATGAAAGATTAGATTGCATATTTTTAAATAAATAAAGCTAAAACTGATAGATAAATGGATGAAATAAAAACAGAAAATAGAAGAGCCTTGGATGGCTGAAAAATATGGATTTCTAGATTTGAAATCCACTCCTCCAAGCCTTTGGTAACCTGTTGATTTTTGTAAACCCTTGCTACAAAACACAAAAGAAGGTGAGAGTCATCTAACAAATTGCAAAATACTTTCCAAATTAATTAGAAACAACTCACAAAGACAAATAGTAAGACTACTACTAATCTATCCCAAGCAAAATACTTTGTCTGGGTCTTCAAGTAAAATGTAAGCAAGGAAATGCAAAAGAAATAGATTGCAGCAATATTACCTCATAAACAACAAAAAATGGCTCCAATAATGCTCCAAGAGACACAAGAAATCCTCCAATGCTTCTATTTTATTAGATAAGATAAGATTTTCTCAATGGCACCAAGAATCATGATAGAAAGTGGGAGAGGATGAGAAAGAAATGGGAGAGAAATGGGAGATATTTTGGCATAGTAGAGTTGTAGTGAGAATAGATGTATAAATGAGGAGGGGTAGACATTATTTTTTACTTGGGAGAGAGGAAAGACCCCACTTGGATGAGCTCCAAGTGGCATTCATCCAAGGGAAGGAGACAAAGTCAAGGAAGAGAAACCTTTTAGGGTTTTGGTAGTGAGTTAGGGTTTGAGGGGTGAGATGTGAAGGGGGGAAACACTTTTTGATTGACCAAACATGAGGTTAGGCTATAGAAAGGGTGAAATTATGGTTTTAGACATTTTTTCACTTTAATTTTTTACTTTTCCCTAAGTTCATGAGGAAGGGGGAAGCACTTTTCACTAGGGAGGCTCACTTTTGGTTGTTGGCTTGTTATGAGGGAGTATTTTAAGTGGAAAATAACTTTTACAACTTATTAAATACATCAAAAATGATTTCACCACTCTCTCTCATGACTTTAGACATTTTTACAATTTTTGGCTTTTTTAATTTAGCCAATTATTTGTTGACTTTTGACTGACTTTGACTCCTCATGGACAATGACCTAGCAAAACTTGTCCAATTGAGCTAAAACTTGGTTCAAGGGTGTAGGGGGTCATATTACAATTTATTTGAGTACTCAAACCCCTATAAAAAAATCCACAAGGACCAATTTTTTACATTTTACATTAAAAATAATTAAAATTTCCAATTAATGGAAAATTTTAATAATTAAAAAAAAAATCTATCAAAACTTAACGGAATTCCGAAAGACTCTATGAGATGGTTAACAAGGTCATTTAAAGCATTAATAAACCTTATTCACCACTTGGGATCGATCATTATAATGCCTTTCACCACTTTGGAGGATTTTGTGAGTGAAAAACTCAAGGATAATTAAAATTGCCCGGTAGGAAAGATTAATTACCTGAGGGAAAAAAACACTCAATGAAAGGACTTTGTTAATGATAAAGTCCTAGGAAAACAACTAAAAAATAAATCATGCTGACCTATTGCATTCTTATCCCATGCAAGGGAACGAACATCCTGATTACATAGAAAGACGTGTTGGGGGGGGGGGGAATTTTCCCTGCTGAGCCATAAGTATTCACAATATGTTGTACCATATGGTACATAGCTTCATGGTACATGAATTTGACCCCTAGTCAAAATATTTTGTCAATGGACTCCTTTGTGTAGAGTTGGCATTCCTCCAAAATCCTTAATATTTCATCCATATGCCTAAGATGCTCCTCCCAAGTCTTGCTATAAATAAGAATATCATCAAAGAAGACCAACAAAAATTTCCACAGTTGTTTATTGAACATGTCGTTCATGCAGGACTAGAATGTAGCAGGAGCATTGGTTAGACCAAATGACATAAACAGGTATTCATAATTCCCATAATGACATCAGAAAGTGGTCTTCAAAATGTCTTTTTCTCAAACCTTGATTTGGTAATACCCTGTACGGAGATCAATTTTGGAAAAATATTTTTCTCCCCTCAACTCATCCATCAACTCATAGATCCATGGAATTGGGTACATGTTATTTATGGTCTTCTTGTTAAGGTCTCGGTAATCAATGCACATTCTCAAGGTATCGTTCTTCTTTTTTACCAATACTACCGAAGAAGCAAACAGACTAGATCTAGGTCGAATGAGACCTATCTTGAGAAAATCCTTGATAGTTTTCTCAATATTGTCCTTGAAAGTTTTGGGATGTCGGTAGGGGTTCGTTATGATTGCTTGGACCCCTTCTAATTTTTTCACATGCTTGAATCCTCTATATGGAGGTACACTGGGAGGAATGTCACCAAAAACCTTTTGATGTTTGTGAAGTAATACTTGAAGGTCATCTGGATGTTTTCAAGGATGGTCAGGTGGCTCTCTGTCAAAAATGTAGCACTCAACTTCCCATTCTATATCTCCATGCCGCATCACTGCCTCCATACTATGAGATGTACCACCTTTGGTGGGTATTTGTGCATGGCCCATAAGACTATATTCTTACCATCTGGACCTGTGAATTCCATCTCCATTGTCCTATGATCAATAGTGTATTTTCCAATGGATTAAAGCCACTGAACTCTAAGTACTCCATTGGTTTCCAGTACATCCACCACAAAGAAATCATTTGTCAACGTGTAATTTTCCATGGTTATTTGTATTGAAGATTGAGTAACTTCAGAAGCTATTCTTGTTATACTTAACCAAGACAAAATCCTAAAGAAAATTGTTATATTATTTTTGTTAAGTCAAACCTATTGTTCATTTGTAAAATTTGGCCCTATTGTGCCTTGACAAGTCAAATGTAAAATAGAAATATAAAGTGGATAGGTTGGCCCTGACCTATTTCTAGGCAGTCCAACTTCTATTTATAAGAGGCCTAGTGACTCACTTTGAGTTTATACACACACAAGCTCTCTCACAAGTGTGAAAGTCTGAGAGTGATGTAGCTACAAGGAGGAGTGACGCAGCTACAAGGAACAGTATTTGAGTAAATGATTTTGGTTATCTTGATGAAGGACTATCTTGGTTTAGTGGTGCGATACTTTGTTCTGGTTAGGGTTTCTAGTGGATCTTATGTTTGGTGAGATCTATCTTGTGAGAGACATTTTACATGTTGAAGAATCTATATTAAAGAAGCTTTGTTGGGTTTTCTCTCCCATGAGGGTTTCCCAGGATAAACTTGTGTCTATTGTGGATGTCTTTCTATCAGTGATCCTTATGCATGCAGTTACTATTCTAATAGATTAAAGTTAAAGAATATCACACACTTAACTTCTTATGAAGAATTTTAACATGGGATCAGAGAGGCCTTGAAAGAAGCCATTTTCATGGTATATAAGAGCTTGTTGGGGAAACTAAGACCATAGGGATACTCCCATATCCCTAGCCCATCTTTCCTTGGGAATAGATTCTCATTTTGACGAAGTTTTGTAAACCACAACAGGTGTTGCAACTGCCTACAACTACACAAACCATAGGAGGGTTTTTCTCCCACTTTCTAAAGGATGATGGTAAAAGTGAGAGCACTAGGGAACTCTCCTTAGGAGGGTGCACCTATCTCTAGGAGAAAAATTCTAGAATTCAAGTTTTGAAAAAGTAGGGTTTCCTCATAAACCCTAGTCTTGGAAGCTATAGAATTGAAGTTGGAATTGGTTAAATTGGCATAACACTCTCTAGTAAGTACAAAACCCTTCTTTGAAAAAAAAATTATTTCTTTATTGTATTGTTCAAGCATAGGATGGCACCCAGTACCAAGCTTGATGAGAAGCTTGAATGTGATGACAACTTCTGAGCGTGGAAGTATAGAGTAATGCTCATTCTAGAAGAAAATGATCTGGAATATTTTGTAAAAGAAGAAGTTCCAGAAACAAATGGAGATGAGGCCAAAGAAAAGTACGAAAAGGACCTAGTGAAGGAAAAGAGAATCATTGTTGATTCTATCAAGGATCATTTGATCCCCCATGTCTCCTCATTGACAAATCCCAAGAAAATGTTTGATTCCTTCTCCAGATTGTATGAAGGGAAGAACATCAACCAAAAGATGACCTTGAGAACACAACTCATGGATGTGAAGATGTAAAGTTCAAATACTATTCAATCATTCTTCGCAAGAGTGTCTCAGATCAAAGAACAACTAGAATCCATTGGAGACAAAATTGAAAAAGTTGGGTTGGTTATGAATACATTAAATGGTCTCCCTATATCATGGGAATCATTCATTCAAGGAATATGATAAATAATAAGGGTAACAAAATTTAACAGACTATGGGAGGATTGTACTCGGGAAGAAGAAATATTGACAACAAGAGAAGATAAGTTGGGTGATGAATAAAATCAAGCCCTAGCAGCACATACTAGAAAAGAAAAGAGAAAGAAGGAAGTTCACTCACATAAGAAACCTCATGGATTACAAAAGAATCACAAGTTCAAGAAGGACTTCTCAAGTTACAGATGCTTCATTTGTTAGAAGATGGGACACATTGCCATAAGTTGTCCCAACTCCAATGGTCAGGTCAGAAAATGAAAATATAAGAAACATCATCCTCATGCCATAGAATATGATGAACATGATCATGAGAAAACCAAAGAAGAAGACTCAAGTGAGGAATATGTATTGTGTTCTTATGGACATCTAGTTGTACTTTTAATCTATTGAGGTTAAGACTATCATACTAACCATTGGTCAAAGTTAAAATTCATAAGTTGACTCTAGGTTGAAACTTTCGAGTTTGTTTGTATTATATTCCCTAACTCAGATTTTTGTCAAGAAATTATATTGTATTGGTACAGGGGACAGGTTGAAAACAAGACTTGTCATCTTGACTGAAGGAGACTCAGAAGAAAAACAATAACACTCATTCTTGAAGACAAGATTCCAGGTTCCAAGTTTGATTATGGGTAATAGTAATGGACAATAAATATATATTGTAGCTACAAGATGCACAAATTCGACCCCAAACATAGGAATACTCGCTCATACAAGATGCACGTCCCCTCTGAAGAAAGTAACTAAGTTCACAAAGGGATTAATGTTGTAATTTCCTTGAATGTTCTTCCAGCGAGAAGTGTATGTGCTCAAAATGCTAATAAGAGTGCCTAGATTCAATATATAGTGCCCATACTTGAAAGAGACTGAGCCCATCTTGAAGAATGATTCCTAGAAAAATAGTATATGTTGTTAAACAATGGAAGAACTCATATTTATCAGTGAACTCTCCCTTCTACTCACCAAAGATGCACCCAACATTCAGTAAAGGTGTGCAAAAGAGAGCCAACGAATTTCTAAGGGAGATTCTCCCTCCTTCAAGCAGTTCGACCTTGCAAATTTAAGCTCAGTCTTTTAGCAATACAAATCGCCCACCACTATGGATTCAACCAATGACAAAGAGATTGATTTTTAAGTGATATCCTCTCCTTAGAAATGCAGCTCAATGTCAAAATATGAGTGATTTTGAACCAAGTCCAACTAAGGTGTATCATTGCAACACCAAAACCAGAGATAAATGAAGGGTTTCCAAAAACCCTAATCTATCTTCTCAAGATCTCTCCAAGTTGGTTTGTGACATATTGTGTGGTCTCAAATACTGGGAGACTTCCTATAGCCAGCATGTCAACCCAACATGATTTTATGCCTGATTATATTTTGTTTTGCAGATCCATATCCATGGTCGTCACACATTCTTCAGCTATTATATGATCATTTTCAGAACTGGAATAGAATGGACAGACATTTCGAATAAGGTTTCCCCACACAAAAGATTCTATTGTGTGAAGGTTAAAGTTGTATGATATATCACTCTCATGTTGCTCTTACTGCTCAATTTGTAATAATTGCGATGAAGAGTTTGGCCATCATCACCCTTGGGTGGAGCGATGCATCTGATAGTGGAATTATCATTTCTTCTTCGCGTTGTGTCTTGGTGCACTCTTGTGTACATTTACATTTTTGTATATAATGGATGTAAATGACGGAGGTCGTCTCTTCTATTTTTAACACTTTGAAAAAAAAAAATTCATTAAATTTTGTTTTAATTAACATTTCATAAAAACTAAAAAATCATTTTAACATGTACACTAATTCGAAGTAGTCTTTTTTAAAGTAATTTTTCTAGTTTTTATATTTGACTTTAATGTTTGGACTATCTTCTCATTAACTTTTGTTTATCATTTTATACAAAATAAAATACAAAATTTAATAATTAAAAATCATAAATAAAATTCCATGCTTATATTTTTAAGTCTTTGAGTCTAAAGTTTAATTTTAGGCTATAAAATAGGGTGGCCATTCCCACCTCTTCTAAGTTTAACCTACCAAGAGGTTGAGATGTTGGTTTTGAAACTTTCTAGTTTTGGTATCAACATATTTTGGCGACCCTACTCAGGAGGACCGTTCAATGTTTTTTCTCCAGTTTTTTATTTAAACTTCATATTTCTTTCAAGTAGCACTGCATTTCTCACTTTACATCATCATGAATAAACCAAATTTCAAATTGATTACTAATCTCTCCATGGTTGGTTGCCCTCTTTTTGAATTTGCAATCACATTAGTAAGTTTATTTGGTTTTGTCATTCTTTTGCGGTCTAAGATGATTACACTTCTTATGATATTTTTCCTCTTACTCTTTGTGGTCAAGCAGGAGATTGGTATAGGTCTATTTCTTCTTCTGTCTCTCCCACCAAATCCTAATTTGGTGGGAGAGACAATTTTTACAAAGTTTATTTATGACTTTCCTTCTCCACCCATTTCACCACACTTTGAACCTTTGCCTGAAATTCTTCCTACCCCTCCTCAATCTGATTTTTTGGTCCTAATACACAATTGGATTGTATATTTTTCTTAGAATCTACGCAGGATTACCAAGAAAACCCTTACCTATTCTTGAATAGTCAAGAAAATAATTTTTGATCTCACGATATTTTATCAAAATATTTAGGGGCTTGTAATGACTCGTTCCCTTATGAATATGCTCATGTTATCCCTCATCATGAAACATTATTCGATTCATTTCTATTTGATCATAGTCTTTTTGAAATTCATTTTGAGCAAGATCATTTTTTATCTGATGAAACATTCTTAGAGGACGAGTATTGTGAGGAAATTATTCTTGACTTACATGGCATTTCCCCAAATATCCCTCTTCCTGATGATCATTCTGAAGAAAGTAAGAAAGATGATATAGGGAATGATATATCTTCATGTGACCTTTATTTTGATGACATGGTTGAATATTTTTTTGCTAATCCCTGCCAGCCCAAAATCATTGTGTTAAGAACCAAACATCAATATAGCATAGAAAAACCTCAGGAAAAGTATTCAACGCCTTGAAAAAGAGATAATTTTAGATAATAAGCCTCTTCGAGGGGGAAACCTCCTTTTACCCCACTTAAATGTTCAAGTACAAGATGATTCAAAATGAAAATGTCTCCTTGGTATATATAGG
>SNQJ01S0044311.1:0-24633 GCA_010110895.2 Picea sitchensis
TACTCATAACCACTCATTCTCTTATACAATGATGTGACCCCTTAGACCTCTTGAATATGAAAGTATTACTTTAAATTGATTTTTCTCAAATGACCAAAGACTCACACATGTGACTACAAGGCTTAGTCTATAACTAAACTTGACCAATGACTGAGCTTTAATAAATGATCTCATGAAGACATATGCATTCACACTGAGACTAAACACGTCTTGGTATTTAAAAGATCAAGGCATGTCTCTAAAAACATAACACACATACTTGAATAGACTCTTACCTTATTTACATATTAATGGAAACTAACACCATACAAGCACAAATTGAAAAAATTTCAACGTTGGCCCCATTCACATGTCAGTTATAAGCGAGGTCAAGTACATGAGCAGGCGCACCTTTGTTACCCATGATTTTGGTCATCATGATGATGTATTGATGATGGTGTATTCAGGCCCTTCATTAGAACTTTTTCCTGAGAAAAGTTACCTTCATCTCTTTCAAAAAAATCACATTTTTAAGGACTGTTTGTAGGCTGCTAGTATATTTGTCTGCGAAAATGCATGATTCTCGCAGGCTGCCTTAAGCCAGGGTTCGAGAAGTTCGCACTGTGTTGAACTGCTAGGGTGCGAACTCTTTCTAAAGAAGGGAAAAAGATGAATTCTCGAAGCTTCTAGAAGGGAATCTTCTAGAAGGATGAGATGGCATTCGAGTGGTTATCCTAGTACTGGATTCCATGATATTTTGGGATCATTCTTATCCAAGTAACTAATTCATTCTCTCCTATATATTGAGGGGATCCATTAAGCACAAATTGAAAAAATTTCAACGTTGGCCCCATTCACATGTCACAAGTTATAAGGAGGTCATACATGAGCAGGCGCACCTTTGTTACCTCCATGATTTTGGTCATCATGATGATGTATTGATGATGGTGTATTCAGGTCTCTCTTCATTAGAACTTTTCCTGAGAAAGTTACCTTCATCTCTTTCAAAAAAATCACATTTTTAAGGACTGTTTGTAGGCTGCTAGTATATTTGTTCAAGTGAAAATGCATGATTCTCGCAGGCTGCCTTGGTTGGGAGTCTGGTAGTTCAGACCGTAGTGTTAACCTGCTAGGGTGCGAACTCTTTCTAAAGAAGGGAAAGATATGAATTCTCGAAGCTTCTAAAAAGAAATCTTCTAGAAGGATGAGATGGCATCTCGAAAGTGGGTTATCCTAGTACTGATTCCATGATATTTTGGGATCATTCTATCCAAGTAACTAATTCATTCTCCTATATACGAGGGGATTCTACGGAAAAGGTTAGAAGAAAACAAGTAACAGATTCATTGGAGAATTAGTGTAAAGGATTGTGCGAAGGACTGATGCAACAACTAAGAACTCAACAAGTTTATCAGTTGTGGTTGATTTCTTCATGCAAGTGAGCAAGTGTGTGTGTCGAAATAAGGGCCATCGAAGGAAGTTTGTGACATCATGATCAGTTGTAATTCTACCAAATCAATATGATATAGTAATATGTCCCTTTCCATAAAGTTATTTCCACTTTATCAGAGCAATTCATTGATCATATACATAGATTGGCTATTGAATATATTGAGTTATGGTTCTCACTTCGATTGGTTTGAGCTATCATGGTCTTGACTGCATAAGAGCATCGAGTTTAAGCATGAGAAACAAAGACCATAGGAAGCATTATAAGGTAAGTTACTTGTTCTTGCATCCTAGTTCATTCAATAGTCTAAATCTAGGGAAAAGTATTATTCTGTTCTTTGTTTTGTTCTAGATCCGTGTGGATCTAGGGAGATCTGTTTTTGTCCTCATTTACCGATTTATCCAATAAAAATCCATGGCTCCAATCGGGAACAATCCCATTTTCAGGGATTTTTGTATTTTTCTCGCGGGTCATTTGTTCGCTCCACTTTTCTCCTCATCCTATCACCGAGTCTTAAGGATATCCTGATCGACCTTCTGAGTCCAGAAGCCTTTTGAATTTTACTTCATTTTCAAATTTTGATAAGGTTCAGAATTCTCAAGATCAAGACTTCATCACAGTATCATGAGAATTGTAAGGTTCACACCTATTAGGTTTTCAAGTAGAGGTTCTCGATCCTCGCCTATAGTCACCTCAGAATCGATTCACACTGTGGTAATATTGCTTGCCCAATAACACCTTTTGTTCAAAAATTGGATTTTAAGTTTCCTACTTCTAACCATTTTATCAATTTGATTGATTCATAAGAGTTTCTCTGACTATTGATTGATATATTTCTTGCCTTTGTTTGTGTACATGAACAATCTTAAGGTTTCAAGGTTTTTCTTGTCATTGTTTTCTTGACTTTCGTTTCTTGAATTCTCTCTGCAAACCGCCTTCCGACTTCCATTTTGGAGTGTGTTTGATTTTGAGATCCAAGGATTGGTTGAAAGTTAAGTTTAATTGGTTTTCTCATTTGTTTGGTATTTGAAAGATCATTTCTTTTCCATTTGAAAAGACTATTTTGGTTTGTTTTATTTTTGCTTTCATTGAAAGAGTTGGTTGCCGATTTTTATTGTTTGATTCTTTGCTTCTTTGGATTTCAGATTCCTCATCGCATAGTGAGGATCCTTTTGGAAAGTGAAGAGTTTTTCTTTTCAAAATATTCTTTCGCTTTAGAAAACTTTGGAAATCAATTTATTGAGATTGTTGAAATATTTGAAAAAGACACATAGAGTATTGTCATTTGTTAAATGATTGGAAATGAAATTTTGCATTGTAGTACGTGGTTGATCTCATTTTTTTTTCTCTCCCATACATAGGATTCATTGAATCTAAAATGATATATTTCATTCTCATCCCTGTACGGTTTGGGTCGAAATACAACATAAGTTTCTACTCACCTTTGAGTTAATAGTTCTAAGAACACTATGAATCATAAAAATTTATCTAGCAACTCTTTTCTAGGGCTCCTTTTTACACCAACATTTAGTTAGGCTTAGTGCTTTTGAGTAGGAAGAGAGATACACCTCCAAAAGCCTCAAACACACAATAGCATCTTGTGATAGGGAGAGTACAAATACGATTGCTACATTTTTGTCTTGGGAATCCCTTCTCTCACAAGGGTCAAACACTAGGTTGCATTTATATTGGTAGAGTTACTCACCCCCGCTTTGTTGATATCAATGAGATTGCACCGTGACACGGGTCACCGGAGGTATACCCACAATGATGAGGAAGCCTTTTTGAGTTGATTTTGGGCTAGAAACCCTGCCCTTGGCGGTGGATCTGGATCACGAGTGTTCCCCTAGGCTTTGTTGTTGTTGGTGGTGACCTTAGTGGCTCATCTCTCTAGGGTTCTACCCGAGGTGACTGTGGAGGGGAAAGTCTTCACAGCACTGAATTGATGTTGACCAAACTCACTCTGCTCCTTTGGAGGGTATACCCATGATTATGTGGGAGAGCTTGCACCAGGGTGTAAATACGTTAAGCAGGTCATCAACGTAATTTTTCCACCCTCTCTATCTCAGACCTTTCTTACATTATTCCTATGACGCTGGATTTCATCACCAACTAGTGGCTATTTTGAAATTAGAAGGTATTGTTTGCTTGGTGTTTCTTCTAGATTTTGTTTACTAGCTATTGTTGTTTGTTTCGTTGACCATAGAGTTTCTTCACCTGAAGTTTGTCACCATTTACAATAGCTCCCACGCCGCTCATAGACGTATGGTTTATCTCTCAGAGTATCCGACGCTTTCACAACCCTGCCTACAACTCCACCAGGGGCTCTCCTCTTAGCAGCAGGAAGCCATTGTTGTTACCACATTATAAGTGGAACGAACTAATTCTCTAGAACCTTTTCTAATTACCAATACTAGAGAAGATTTTCAAATTCACCGTGGTGAACGACCATTTGTATGATTAAATTCTTCCAGATAACTAGTTGTTACCTCCTCTAGATCACTCGTTGGGCCTTTTTTCCTGTAGAAGGCCAAGATCCTTTTTTATCAGAGGGTGATTTCCAGAGGGACTCTTTTTAGTCCCGGTTCACCTGTGGTCTCCGAAATAAACCCTCCAAGGTTTCTAAGATGTAGTCTATACCAAGGAATTAATTTATCACTTTACTTCCATGTTGAGATGGCTCCATCTCACAAATACTACTTAGGCGTCCTAAACTGGTTCACTTCATGTAATTTTAGTCTTCTCCTATAAACACCTGTGTTGAACACTCCAATGTTACTCAACACTACCACCAATACCATACAGGCTTTGTTGAATGCTTATGTTCCCACATCTCCGCAAACCCCATCTGGTACTCCCTCGGTATCCTTCCCTGACATCCTATTCCCGGTTTTATTCGACACTCTCAATTTCCTTTTCCTGCAATTTAAATCCTAGTGGCACTATTCCATCCGTTGCACCAAACTTGCATATTCACATTGGTGGACAAGGTGGTACAAATCAACCTCCTCTTACCGGACACAATCCACTTACTACACAACCTAAGATTGGTAATAGACAACTTCCGGTTGGAAGTCCACCTATGATAGGGGACCAACCCCACCTTTGGACAAAATATACCTCCGGCTACCTCAATATTGGACTCGATGTTACAAAATCTTCCTCACTTAATTGGGCAAGAACTCCGTCTCTACTATAGGCCAGCCATATCCAGTATAACCAATCCTATTTGGGGTTAGGGTCAATGCTCAAACTCATGTCCCTAATCAAACTCAAGGTTACAATCCTTTGAACTACTATCCTCTCCAACCACCACCAAATCAGCAAGGGCCTTCCCTCTACAGACAGTCTTCTTACGCTCCTACTGGTTTGCTGACAGGGCTTCCACCCTAAAGTCACCAATATCCCAGAATAGACAATTACCTTTTCTTGCTACTTTGACGTCTGATTTGTCTAGGGTTTTGAATGATCCTATTCTACAATATCCTTATTGGCCCATCATACCAAACAAGTTACCGTCTAACATTCCTAAATTTGATGGAAAGTGGGAGAGGACCCAAACAATCACGCTATGACATTTCACCTATGGTGTTCATCCAACTCTGTGATGGATGATTCTCAGATGACAGACCTTTTCAACTAACTCTAACCGGTTCACGCTGGTATATTGTATTTCCACGAGGTTTCTTCTCTCATTTTAACACTTTAGCTATGGCTTTCCTTACGAATTACCACCCATCTATTATGATATTGTGGACCCAGATTCTGAACTTCCTTCAAACAAAGTAAAGGCACTCATATATCCGATCATATTCATGATACAGACCACGCCCATTAAACTTGCCCTCGACCGGGGCTATCGGGCGTATCGGTTTACAAAATCTTTAGAACGAAGAGGGTAAGGAGATAGCCATAGGTGGTGTCGTCACATAAGAGCAGGCTATAAGTCACGCTAAGTATCTTGATCTCGTTTACTCACAAAAGAGAACCCTTTACGATTTACTACATGAATTACCTCACCCTAATTCTTCCAGCACTTCAACTACCTACCGCTTCACATGCAACCGGTTTCGCGGTGATTGGTAACGCCTAAGCCCAATCGCATTCCTCTCAAGCTTCGGGCACCAACCCTAAGCCCATACTTCTTCTAATGTTCAAAATGCTCCATCTCCCCCCCCTCCCACCGTAAAACTTCCAGGTGAATGCCGGCCCAATCTACCTTCAATCGTAACAAATCTAAAAAGGGAGAGGCAAGAATAAGGAGGGTAAAAAATAATCCAAACAGCAAACTAAAACACTCGCTGGACGATCGGGATAAGCAAAACCTCTTTTTACCCTTTTGCCTTATATGGTGACGATGACTACACGAAGGATTGCCCACGACGCGTCGGGGTTACTAAGTTCCTTCAAGGGACCCTAAAACTTCCTACTCCCAAATGCCTTTGTCCCAACCCTTTCCGTCTCAACAACAGGTTTAGTTGGTCATTCATGACCAACCTCCTCTTTCTACTTCATATCATATGTTTTGATGCACCGGTGATTCTAAGCAAAACAACGCTGCACTCACCTACTAGAGCTAAAGATTATACTTCATCTAAGGAGAAGGTTGATGATGTACCTCCTCGGCCAATCCAACCTTCTCCACCCATTCCACCTACAAATGGTCCTCTTCATCTCAACCGACCAAGCCTTGATACAGTTTTGCGACCACCTCCAAAAGGTGTCGTTAGGAAACGTAATTTCTCTAACTTCATGCTCGTGGCCTTGTAACTACAACATCGCTGGAAGATCCGCCCGTGCACCTTCAACGCATGTCGCCCCTTTGAAGTCCTTCGGCCTTGTCCTCGCACAACCAAGGCCCCGCTGAAAGCTATAGGTGGAATTGACCCAACAGATACAAATTTGATAGTCTTTGACTTGGATGATCATTTTCACCTGCTATCCCAACTTGCATTCCTGCATGTTGTTGTCTCTTACGAAGAACATTTGTCTAACCGTTGTCTAATTTGCGGGTGCCTCAACGGTGTAATGTCTTTTGCTTGTTGGAAAGCCATTGGCTCTCCCTCCCTTGAATGAATCAATAAAATACTCTTTAAAGCCTTCAATGGCTCGCTCGCTTTCCACGGTATTTCTTCCTTCGCTGCCTATCACACTAGAAGGTAAGATCTTTTCGCTCGCTGAAGCGGAAGTCTTCTCGATGCCCCTTGGATTATAATTCCTTCGGCTGGTCGTATCGATCAATCTACGCGAAATGCTGTGTCAACACTTTCCATGTAATACGCTTCCCTCATCAAGGAAAGGTTGTTACTGCTGACCAACTTGCCTTCTTCAATACAGATACTCGTATGGAAAACGTACCGTTCATAGCAAACAACCCACCGGGTTACGAGAATGTCAAGGTCGATCTTTTAAAAGATTCTTCACTAATGGGTACTTTTCCCATTCCACCTCCCGATGTTCCATAGTCCGGGTCTGCGGGTTTCTACCAACATAATCTCCACTGCGGCTCTCACCGCATCTCCTCGTGATCCCATGACCCTTTGATAGTCCCTGATCCTTGAGATTGTGTTCGTTTCGGTGACGTTATGTTGTTAAGTCCGATTGAATTAGCCTATCAGGCTATTCAATCGAAAACACCTTCTAACCCTTCTCTTGATGAGTTCTCTCCCAATCCTTTTCGTGTTATATTTCCCACTAACGAGATGATATTGTCCGGCTGGCGGAAGAGCACTTTGGGATGATGGGTACTATTCTATACTCTTCGAACAACACAACACTCTTGAGAACTACTGTATTGATTTCAATTCGGCTGACAAGAGCAGCATATTTCGACGTTTCGCACAAGACATGATGTGCCGGCTTAAGGGAACCTTAGTAATATCTCTACCACGATTCCCATTGACATGGTCCATTAAACTCCGGAATTGTTGAAATGTTCATATTGAGTTTCGTGGTTCTCCCAATAAATCGCCAATTGTATGCCTCTGTTCAAAGAATTTTGTGACATCTTCACTTGGAGATACAAAGATGCTGTGTATCAACCTCGCAATTGTTGTACATGAGATAAAGACATACCCTCGTGAGCTAAAACTTCGGGCCCAAGAATGCCTTCATTCACCCACCTTAACGTAAAGCTGGCCACTATCAAGCTCGGTTGAAAAACTTCTAAAGCTTCTGCTTCATTTATCTAGCGGCTCTAATCGTAATGGGTTTCAACTCGCTCCAATTGATAATAAATGAGGGCAGATCGTGTATGTGTTGATTATAGATATTAACAAAGCTTTTCCAAAGACAACTTTCCAACCCCTTTCATCGAATTGCATTGTTGATGAGGACTGTGGTCTAAGTGAAATTTTTCCCCATGGATGGTTTCTCCACTATAATCAAATTAATATCTCATTGCCCCGAGACCAACATAAACTATATTTATTTGTCCTTGGGGTACTTTTGCCTATAGGAAACTTCCTTTGGTCTTAAGAATGTTGGCACAACGTTTCAACGCCATGTCTTATTCTCTTTCATGATATTAAGCATATCGCTCAACCCTATTTGGACGACACTCATTCTATGGGCAGAGTCACCACCCCACCCATCTTCGCTATTTTCGCTCAATGTCAAGTATCGTGATAATGCTAAATCCAATATAAATGCGCTTTTTTGCATAGAATCCTACTGCCTTCTGCTTTTTATCGTTTCATCGCCAAGGATCCCGTGGATCCCTGCTAAGGTTGAGGCTTTATTCTATCTTTCCTTCTACACTTCGCCAGTTGTAAAGTTTTTAGGGGAAAGCAAACTTTCTTCAATAAGCTTTTCTTTTATCCTAATTACACCAGATTACTCGTGGTTTTATACGTCTACTAAAGAAAGATTCAGATTTAGTTTGGGATTTAGTTGCAAACAATGCTTTTGAAGTTTTGAAGTTGTCCCTAACACGAGCTACACTTATCTTTCCTCCCGATTATAGTCGCAATTATTTACTTTTTGTCACCGTAGTACACTATTGGCATGGGTTCTCATTCAAGAGGATGATAAGCACGACGAGCATGTTGTTTACTACTTGAGTCAAAGCCTCACACCAACTGAAATCAAGTATCAACATGCTGAAAACCGGCTCACGCCGCTCAAGTTGTCCAACGCCGCAAGTATCTATATCCTCCTCATGTAAGACTACATGATTTCTCATCAGAACCCTATGCAAATATATTTGACACGTGTCAATTGTCTTAGGGGCACCTAAATGGGATTTGCCCATACTCGTGAGTTTGACTTAGACCTGGATCGACAAGTCTAAGAAATCCTTAGTTTTTGCCGAAGTTGATATGCGATTTTCCTCATTCTCTAACGAAATCAGAGTGATTCATTACTCCATGAATCTTCTTTTCCTTATCAGTATCGCCGATATTTGGTACGGATATTTCATTATATATCTCCAAACCCCACTTTTCTCGGTCTTTGTCTAGTAATCGGTTAATGATAATGCTATCAAGCCTGCTATACATTATCCTAGGGGATACTCTTTACCGCCGAGGAATTGACTCTCTGCTTTTTCGACGTTGTTTAACATTTGATGACGCCGAGAAAGATCTGAATGACTACCATTCTGGAGCATGTGGTGGTCATATGTCCGGTATAAGCACGTCAAGATCTTATGCCAGGATATTTTACTTTGTTTCAATTTAATCGCATTACCGCCGCTCGTGAAATGCCATACCCCAGCTTTACCTGTTGAGAAATTCATCACATCCCCGCCCTTCATCCTGGTTCAATTGGTCCTTTGTGAAATGGGCATTTCATGACATGTCACCTCTCATTCTACGGGGCATAATACATCACAGTCATGTTGATTATTTTACAAAATGCCTTGCCGATGCTACATTCAATAATACCGGAAAGAACGCGTCTTGTTTCTTTAACCACACGCTATATTTCGCTTTGGTGTTCCCTGCTATCACAATTTATCACGGTAGTCACTTTAGGAATTATGGATGTCTAAACTTTACTTTAAAAGTTGGGTTCGCCATGATGTTCCAACGCTCCTATTATCCACAAGCGATGGGCCAAGTCGTAAGCAACTTCAACAAAGTTCTTAACTATGCTTCTCGGTCGTGATGATAGAATTCATAAACAAGTTGACATACACGTTGCTTTTAGATCAGGCATACTAGACATCCTAATAAATCCGCCATCGGGTTTACGCCTTTTCCATTAGTCTATGGTGTGGAAGCCATTCTTCCCATAGAATGCAAGATACCCTCAAAACTAGTCATCGAACTCCTACCCAACACTTATGTTGAAGAAGAACGCCTGTTGTATCTAACGCGATTAGACAAGACTCGACGCGATGCTACCCACCGATAGAAGCCCGTAAGAAGTGTGTCAAGGCCCAATATGACAAGCATGTCAAGCCTCGCTGCTTTCTCGTATATATCTCGGTTCTCTATGAACATGATCAGGATTTGTTAGAAGTCAGAAATTTTGAGGCTATGTGGTGAGGTCCTTGTATCGTCAGACGAGTTTTTGGAGAAATGAGCTTATGAGTTAGTTTATTACGATGGTATCCCTTTGATTTAACCTAGGAATGGGTTGTACTGAAGAAGTACTATGCATAAATCATCAAGGGTACGCACTTGTATTTTAATGTATCATACTTTGTGTGTACTACTATAGCTTTCTTTTGTCGCTATCTGGTCTCCCCGCCTATGTGACGTGGTTTGATTTCCGCATGTCGTGAGTTCATACTCCTATATTGGTTTCTCGCTTATCGGTGTTAGCCGTAGTAATTTCCTAACCTTGTTCGGCGCGTGGCAACGGCGTCTAACAAATGAACTTGTATCTTACAAGGTGTATGCCTCATCTCGCGGGCGACTTCAACAACATTGCAGAAAGTATAGTTGTTATTGAATTCATTGGTTAATGCTATCTCATTGGAATTCATCATTTGTTGTGCGACGGACTCACAAATTGTGAGTACTCAACCAAGTAATATCTACTTCTATTCAAGCCCTACTTTGTTATTGTGTATTTACACTACTTTGAACGCTATATTTTGATCAATACTGAATAACATATTTCTAGATGTCTAAAAACATTGACACATGCATTGGCTAATTATGTTTTGGATAGACATTTGAACCATTTGCAATTAAACACATCAAATTCACAATAATATAAAAGTAATTCGGTAGAAACCATATCCTATATATCGATCAAAAGAGTTTTTTACATGTTTGTCCTAAGACCGTAAATATCAAAATTGAAGCTTATAGCTTCTGGCTACAGTGACGCCATGGATGACATTCACTGCACACACTCCATCGTCTCTAGCAACCTCCTATCGAGCAACACCATAGTCAATATGATACCTTAGCGCATGACTGACGCGGCTATGGAACCTCTTCTAGAGTCATATCTGGAACATCAGCCATCAAGCCCTTTAGGTTTTTCTCCATTGTAAGGTAGTCCTCGGTATACTGGGGGACTGGAGCTGCTAATTCTCCTTGACGCTGAACAGGAGAACTACCGTCTGGTCTGTATGCCCCAACATCCGTGTTATCAACAAGCTTATTTTGCATTAGTCTTCAAATAAGCATATAAACAAAAACATTTGAATATGATTAAAATTCAAAAACATTATAAAAAATGCGCAGTAATTTTACCAAGGTCAAATTCTAATCGATTATCCTCTGTAGTGCTAAACTGATCTCCTCGAAATCCAACCCTAAGATAAGCATAGTCATCGACCACGCGATATGGGTTTGAAGCCAATAAAGAAGATATCACAGACTCTTACTTTATCGGCTCATGCACGCGGTCGCCACATGAGCTCGACACCATCCTTCAACATCCTTGGGATCCTAGGACCCTGTGATGTTCCACTCAACCTCAGAAGTCCTAATACTGACCCTCTCAAGGAAGAAGGACACCAACAAAGAGCCATACCCCAGTCTGTTTCAAAGCCACCACGCCCCGTGCATTTAGTTAATTGTTTTTTGATACTACAAAGCACAACATCTACCCAGTTAATATTCCAGGCTCGCGACACTCAATGCATGCATCGAAGTAGCGCGTTCTGTACGCCATATGTGAGGGTCTCCCAAACATCCCGAGCTATAGTAAAAAGGATATTTTGGAGGGTCAAGTCTCAGACTTCCATATAGCCACTTTTCATTTTTGTCTCTCACAAAATGCTAGCATTGATTGCACTATTCATTCATCTTTAACCCACCACCTCTACTACCAGCCAGGCTCACATAGTACCCCGTCGACAATCCCAGCCAAAAAGTATATGTCCCTCAATGTCTAAGAAAATGTGTGTATTCCCACCAAAACCTATTGGTCCGTCCCACATATGGACCATGTACTCTAGTAGTCTAACTTGGGCCCTCATGCCCTGGATGCGGAAGTATTTTAGGAGCCCACAATCTCTTAATGCATCTATGGTAGGAGGATGATTCTAGGCATTTGCATTATCCTCCTCATGTTCCTCATTCTCGCCACTCAAGCACCATGTTGTTGGTCAAATATTTTCACAAGGAACATAAAAGGAGGATTAATAACTTTTCATGCATTAGAATTTTTCATTTGGAAAATTTGTAACAGCTTTAGTTCTCATGTTCAAGTAGTGCCCCATTAGCACAAGAGGAGAACCTCATGCAAGTGGTTTAAAGCTCAATTGCTGAACGATCGATTCTCGCAGCCCCTCGGGATGGGCCGCTCAATGAGAATGCCAATGCACATGTAGGGTTCAAAAAACAATTTGAAACTAAAGATTTAACCAATGAAATTCAAAAATTTAAACCATGAAACAAGATGAAGAGCTATCTTAATGTCGCAGACGGCTCATCTAATAAGTCTCCTATAGCTCCAAATTGACGCCAAATTCGGAGGGTAAAAGGGGGTTTTGAGTTCAAATAGTGGAAATGCAAATGATATGGTAAAATGATTATTTACTCATTTAAGTTACTTTACTATGTCATTTTGGGTTTTTATGCTTATTGATTAAATCTAATTCCTAATATCAAGATGAGTGTAATGACTTGCAAGTGTGATGACATTGATAATTAATACAAGGGTATGGACATATTTTTCTTCATATGACGTATTTTTGATTGTTTTATATGGTTTTTACATAAAAACCTAGAGCGTCATTTTTGTCCGTTCTTGTGCTCATAAATACATAAGAATGTAACTTAGTATATTTTTATCACTTTTTTCGAGCTCAACAAAGTTATATGAAAAAGTGAACTCTCGAGTCCTTCTTTAAGCTCTTTCACTCTAAACATGAAAAGATCACGAGCATCTTTGCTATTTTCACGCTCGATAAAGCATTTGAAGTACGCGTCTGGTGGATGATAATTTATCTCTTTTCGCTTTCATCCGTGACTATTTTCTAAAAATGAATTGAGAGATTTCTCTTTTAAGTGGTTTTCTAAACTCTATAATCTTGAAAAACCTTCGAAGTTTTCTATCTCTTGACTCGCTAAACAAACATCTATTGCATCCGTGATTGGACCGAACCACTTCTTCTTAGGGTTCGCTAAATATACTTCAGGGAATCATCCCAAGGATGAGCTTACATCAACAGCATATGTTATCCTCCTCAAAATTTCATAAAAATAAAATAAAAAAAAAAAAATGGTGGGGGAAAATTTTGGGAAAGGGATATGTTTCATTTTTGTATCGACGGTATTGCGTCGGCCGGAACATGACACCCCCTATTCATCGCATTTGAAGCCGGGTTTGGAAAATCCATTTGTTTCTCATTCGAATTGATTACAAGGTCATTACATGTGTCGTCTTTGAGTCAATAATGTTGCCAAATCATTGGTCATGTCGCTCATATGTTCAAGAGAAGTCCATTTGAAACCTTTATTGAGTCGGCCATCTGCGGTTATACTTTCATTCCGTGTCGGATTTCCCTGTGTCTAGTCCAATTTGAAAAATGTTTTGTTTCACTTTCAAACTCTATACTCATTTCGTGGTCATTGATGAGGGATACATCATACCTCCTGCGGACGAAGCCTTTTGTTCCGTCATCTTCAGCTCATTATCCGAAACAAGACTTAGAAATCATTTAGTACCTTGGAGCTTGCATGCCTCATCGACAATTTTCTCACTTTCATGTTGAGTTT
The DNA here is from genome assembly GCA_010110895.2 of Picea sitchensis. Classification (NCBI taxonomy): domain Eukaryota; kingdom Viridiplantae; phylum Streptophyta; class Pinopsida; order Pinales; family Pinaceae; genus Picea; species Picea sitchensis. Next base: position 13,561 of record SNQJ01S0044311.1, read on the forward strand.
ACATTATTGACCCTTGATTGAAAGATTTCGTCGAATGTTCACATCAACTCATTTATTCACATTCATGGATTGTACTACTTCTGCATCTTTGGGACCTACTGACATCAATGGTGATTTCCCTTGCACTTGTTAACCATTTACCTCAATGACCTGTGAATCAAGTGGTTTCGCCATAGTTCGACTTCAACACATGTAATCACATGGTAGATTCGTACTTGGACGCATGAGATTGAAGACCCCGGATATCATCTTTGTGATCCAAGTTATGATGGAGTATGTATAAATTGTGACACATAGATCCATCAGTGTATGTTTTGTGGCTATGTCGCCTTGATTATAAATGCATAGATCCACAATGTATTCCTATTATCTATATTTTGACCCGGTGCATGGATCCACGGGGTATGATTAGTGGCCATGACCCGTGTCTATAATGTCATCACTTCATGATCCGAGTATGGAACGCTTCCCACCTCGAATTGACTATATATGATATTCTACGATGCTTGGTTGTTCAAGAAGCTCCATTAGATGCTCCTCGGTTCTCTATTACCATAAAGTCTTACTTCCGTTGTCACCGTTCCAACTTCATACTTTGGGAGCAATCATACCCAATATGATGATGTATTGGTGATGGTATTCGTGTCTCTTCATTAGAACTTTCTCTCGAGAAAAGTTACCTTCATCTCTTCCAAAAAATCACATTTTTAAGGACCTGTCATAGGCCGCTAGTATATTTGCCTCCAAATGCATGATTCTCGAGGGCCTCTTTATTGGGAAAAGGAAGTTCGTGACTGTTGAACTGCTAGGGTCTGAACTCTTTCTAAAGAAGGGAAAGATGAATAAGCTTCTAGAAGGGAATCTTCTAGAAGGATGAGATGGCATTCGAGTGGTTATCCTAGCACTGGATTCCATGATTTTGGGATCATTATTATTCAAGTAACTAATTCATTATCTCCTATATATCGAGGGATTCTCATGGAAAATGTTGAAAAACAAAACAAGCAAGAGATTCATTGAGAATTAGTGTAAATGATTGTGTGAAGAACTGATGCTACAACAACTAAGAACTCCAACAAGTTTATCAGCAGAAGGATCTCTTCATGCAAGTGAGCAAGTGTGTGTGTCGAGTCAAGGGCCATCGAAAGGAAGTTTATAACATCATATTCGCTAAGTTGTAATCTTTACTTTCAATCAATATGATATAGTAATATGTCCCTTTCCCATAAAGCCATTCTCACCTATTGTATAATTCTGATCATATACATAGATTGATTTGTTGAATATATTGTTGTCTTCACTGATTATTTGAATTGTCGTGGTCTGATCAAGACAAGAGCATTGGAGCTAAGCCGAACAAAGACCATAGGAAGCGACAATAAGGTAAGTTACTCGTTCTCGCATCCTAGTTCATTCAATAAATAAATCTAGGGAAAGAGTATTCTGGCTTCGATTTGTTCTAGATCTAGGTGATCTAGGGAGATCGGTTTGTGTCCCAAGACTTAAGGGATTTATCAAATAACAACCTTATTTTTGCTTTTAGGTATCAACCAAATAATATTTTGATTGTCTAATTGTTTTTGAGTTATGTTTTGAGTTTCTTGAAAACCTCCCATATCACAATGCATGTGTGTTGTCCTAGCATGTTAAATTTCGCATAAAAACACAAATCGCGTGCATTTGCATGTGGAGTGAAATCTTGTTTCAGTCTAATTAATGGCTACAAGATTGTATGGAGGAATGACCCATTAGAAGAAACCATCTAGCATACTCCACTCATATTTAGATATTAAATGTAGTCTTGATTGACAATAATTCGATTGGTTCACTCATTTGATCGACAATAATTCATTGGTTCGACAAACAATGCATCCATTCATTGGGAACACTAAACCCGACAAATCGATGACTCCACTAAATTAGGTTTATGGTTGCCGATGAATTGATGATGGAAGACAGGGGGTGTGAGTCAATGGAGTCCATAAACCTCCCATATCGTTAAGGCATGCAAATAGTCTATCCATGCTCGTTACCAATGCATCTTAAGAACATCTTGAAGAAATTTCAACGTTCGCACCATTCACAGCTTGAATTGATGATGGACATACCTACATCATCGGTATGATTAGGCGCAGCCACGCAGAAGCTCCTCTTGGTTTTGAGAATAGTTCATTCTCTCCTAAACATGGGCAACCACGCGTGAAGTTGGAAGCTCTAATTATGCCCCCTTCCTCACATCACCTTTCAATTTCCCATATTACCTAATTTTAAAATTCTAAAGAACATGTATCATATACTATAATATACAAAATAAAACCTATAAAGATCATATAAAAGATATAAACACATACCTCTTATTTTCAACAATTAAATATCAACCATCTTTTTCTTCATCCAACTCAACATCTCAGACATGATCCTGTCTAAATCTATATTGGTGAAAGACTCATTCCTATCAACATCATCAACGTAATTTTTGCTAATATAGTTATTGATATCATCAATGAGATCATCATCTCTACATTTGGATGATCAACTTCTACAACTTCTTCATATGACACATCAACTACATGAGACACTTGCTTGCCTCCATCTATAATCATGTTCTTCTTCCTCGTTTTTATCTTCATCCTCGACTACATGGTTTTACTTTACTGGTCTTCCTCTTGATCATATCTAACAACGATGAGACCAACTTGTTTTTACTGTGTACTCCAGTAAAATACTAGCTCACACAATTTGGAAGAACATAAGGCTCTATACTCGGTCCAAATGCCCTTGTATTAACCATGGTAAATCCATTATCATGCTCACTACACCTTTTTAGGATCACGCTCATGAACAGAGTCTGTACCATTTAACCTCAACAAAACTATTTTAAAGGAAATTAAATCACACTCAATTATATCCTCCAAGTGGCCATAGTACCTATTCTCGCTTTCTTCCTCAGATTGCCACTTCTAGAGGGAAATACAGACCTTTAAACACCGAAGGTCCACAATCCGAGTTTCTCATCTTATCATCCAACATTTTGATAATGTAAATTTACTAATTCATTACACCACATAGCTTTGTGATGTTTCAACTAAAACATGGACAACAAGTAAAAAATACATTTCCGATTAATAATCCTCATATAGGACTTACTAAATATATATTTCAAAATTAAACAAACCAAATACATTGAAAAATTGAAAACTGGAAAAATGTGATAAAAGTTTACTTGCATGTTTATCTTTAAACCAAAGGATAAATCAACTTCCTTTGATGTAAGATCAAGAAATTGATCTCAATGACGATGAGTTGTTTTAATCATCTTACTCACTCTTTCCCATGATAACTTCACCAAGTATTCTTCAATATATTCTATCCAATGCTCCATCCAATCAAGGCTGTTTTCAATGTATGTCGTAAAGCATCCTACTCTCAAACAACTATATGATAACATAACAATTTAAAATCATTAATTAGCTATTGTTAATAAAGGGACAATTTAATAAATGTGTAATATATTGTGTTCCACAACATCTAATACCTTTCACATTCCTCATTTTACCTTTTCCCAATAGGACCTCCCCTTCAAATTTATTGATGGAGCTCTAGATGCCAAATGTAGGCACATTCATATTCTTCGCTAATTTAGGTAGATATTGACTAATATACACCTCATCATTGATATACCATATATCCCCAACCATAGAACCCTCCAAGATAGTTTCTTTGTCTAACAAAGCTTCAGTTGAGTTCAACTGCTTCCACCATCCACTTCAATCTTGTGTGTACCGGGTCCATAATTCAATCTCCCCAACTTGGTGTATGAGGTGTTGTTCTTTTGGATTGAAAAATGTTGAGGTAGATACTTTTGCATTTGACATAATAGTTCTGCAATTTCCTCTAATACTCTATATCTTCTTTATGGATTTATTTGGATGATAGCCACCTACAAATGTCGATGCAATAAAATAATATCAAGGCATATATAACTTGCGGATAAAATATAATATGTCAATAAGTTTCACATAAATCACATAAAAAATACATTTTCCTTATAAAACAATACTTACCTCATGTATTTTAAGCAAGTACATAAATAATTTGTTTTAAGGTGTTGTCAAAGTTACATGGGAGATAAAGGTAGAACATAAGGTAACAAAAACAAATAATTATTATTTGTTTCCAAAAATATGCATCAATAAGGAAATATATTATAACCTACTAATTACCTTAATGAATGTATGCCGGCCATGTGTTTTAACCCCACCAAAATCACCTTTTCATTAAGATATTTTGTATGTTTGATGAAAACCCTGGCCGAAAACCCAATTTTTTGAATGACCCTTTTACAATATTGCTTTGTTGCTCCTTCAATAACCATGGAAGATAGATTCCTCGTCTACCTAATCATCGCCATTAGAATTAATAATAACACTTTGCAATGTGTGATTAGCTTCCCATATGTCACAACAAATATTTCCAATTCTCTTTTTGTCAGTCCTTCCATCTAATATTGGCCATAACAATTATGTTATGTTCTTCCGACATGCATTGTATCAAACAAATGAACTATTTTGTATGCTCAGAAGTATGACAATTCATCAATTGCATTGGTAACTTTTCATTCTCGTGGAAGCCCATTCGTGTTTCAATCCATTATCCATGAAACATCAACAAATTGAAATCAACCCTCACTACCGGGACAAAATGAAATTATTACTAATGAAATTAACCAAAGATTTATATAATATGCCATACATAAATAATTTGCGTATCTTTGACGATTTCTAATATTTTCCAAATTCCATAAAGCAGGTGTCATTCTTCGTGGTTTTTTTCCATTTTCTTTACCATTGAAATTTGCTTTGTTTGTAGTTCAATAAATATAGATCTTAGGCAAGAAGTGCCTATACTCATCAAACACTTCCTTTTCTAAACTCCCTAAACGACGAGATTTTATCCTAATTCACAACCGGCATGCAATTTACCCTTTGTTTGAATACCTACAAGATATATGAATTAATGTAGCCAATTAGAGTTACACTTAAACAATGTAAGGATATTTTCGATAAATATATATAATATTAAATCACAAAATAAAGTAACATAAATTACAAAATGTGTTAACCCGAGAGCATCATGAATTGTCCATGATAGTATCTTCCGATGGAATTGAAATCAAGCGGTTCTATTGGTATAGAGATGTCATATATAGTGACGCTTTAACCCATAACTTCAACAACTCATCTATAAGAGGCTCAATATATACTGCTCATATCTTTAACATGGCACCTACCTAATTGGTTCAACATCGCATGATTAATTATACTTATCTAGATGTCGCTATATATAAAAGAAATAATTACCATGCACTAAACAAAGAAATGAAATATTTGTCATACTTCAGCAAATAAAAAATAATTAAATACCTAGGAACAATCATTGCCAACATTGTGTGCTCTCTTGATCGACATCCAAGGAGGAAGTTATTGTTTATAACAAAACATGCCACACCGAAAGGAATGAAGCTTTTCAAATGGATTGATACCATCAACTGCCAATGGAAGTCTAACATTATGAGGTTCTCTTTAAAAATAGCCATTTTTCTTTGATGTAGTTCAATGAAAAAACTATCTGCATAGAATTCGAAGAACATCGCTCTCAATTTCTATGTTCTTGCATGGAAATCCATAAACCGTGCTATACTTTTACCTGAACAACCGTTGGAACGTGGAATTATCGGAATATAACAGGCGACTTTGCGAGGCACCTTCTTGACGCTTTATCGGCTTGATATCTACTTATTTGACATTGTATATTCATTTGTAATGGCGTTGTCCATAATATATGATATGATCATTAAGACATGCATCAATAGCCCCGATAGTTCATTCCAATTTCTTTTCATAATCACGGATATTTCTCGACATGTGTGTGGCAAAATATTTGACGTCGTAATAGAACTTCACCTAACAATCTACAAAATTTTAAACAATAAGTCAATGTAAACAATATTAATCATCAATATCTCATCCAATATACCAATTTACAAATTAGAAACAATAGCAATATAGAAAATTGAACCTTTTGCTATTTGTGAACATGTGCATTAAATAATTAACAAATTAAACACCTTAGTATCCAGGTGAGGCATGTGTTTGATAAACCATTCAAAACCTTCTCGTAGTTCACCAACAACAATATAACATATGTTAGAATTGTTGTTGAGCCTTCATAAAGAGGTTGACGAGACTTCTCAAGTAGAGGATCAACATCATGATTCATCATCCCGGTTGTCCCTCATCCATTGGAGCAAATGTGTCTTGGATCAATCTATGTATCTCATCTTCCTATTTGAATCACTAATTCATTCCATCCATATCATCATTAATAACTTGATCAACAACTTCAATATTCGATCTCGAAGTTCATCACCCTCAGAAAGGAGTATTTCTTTAGTACTTGGACAAATAACTCGAGGTCGCATACTTTGGGGCATCGTCTATATATTTAAGAACAATGTAGAAAATTTAGTGGGTATAGAAAATATAAAAATACCTATAAGAAATATTACTAAAATTCATGACATACCTGACATATACAGGAGGATTCAATATTTAATGTATTGAATCCTCTTACAAAGGGATGATATTTATAACCCCCTTCGGCATGCCCCCTTCTCCCTACAATGTCTTTGAGTTGTTGTTATTAAAGGTCTTTTTTTTTTGCAAGCCTCAATCATAAAGAAGGGCAATAACATTTTCCATCACTCTAATGCCACTTCCTTAACCGAGCAAGCTTCCTATCATTTTCGTCGCTCATAGTGACAAATCCTTGTCCTACAAGTAATTGTCTTACCTACACTATACCAAATAGTAAGTTATTTTTTTATATTTTAGCTACTTATTCGACATGATATATTTATTTACATTGACCTACAATCCTCACAATTATTTATTCTAAGACATCTTGACATGTTTTCATGTTATATTTTATTATCTATTAACTATTAAGACAAATAGATATGTTTCAATTTGTACCATAGAGTAGTGCATTGAATAACCATGGGAAAAGCCACCACACACCATTTACCAAAGTGGTCAAAATTTCTCAAACTTGAATCACTCCACACCATACACTAGCCTCTAAGTTGTTTTGTGGACAAAATGTCAATCTTTGAAATTCACTCCACTAAAAGAATGCCAACCACTTGTAATCCACAATTGAGTTGGGTTGGTTTAAATTATGACATGTTGATTTTGCATCTACACAATGGTCAAGCAATTTTATGCTACGAAGAAGTAATATAGTTTTATTTTCTAAGACACTTTGCATGTTCTCATTTTTCATTGTCCTGATTAGTAGATTTCATCATGCTATCAGAGATTTCATGATTTTTTATATATTTTAGATACCGATCCATTAATAGTGTATAAACAAGCTACATCAACTACAAACTAAAGTTAATCACTACATCTAGAATTGTGTGATTATAAAAAATTGAGAAACAACATCACATATAAGAAAAGGGTATGTGGATTTCATTGAGAAAGCTGGTTCATACTATTTTATTTATTTTGGAAGACTATGGTATATAATCATAAGTTCATTTGTTAAAGGTGCTTAGTCATAAGCCAAGAATTTAAAGGTGGCTAACCATATGCTAAGATGGTTGAAGGTGGTTAGTTAAAAGTGATTGTTATGTGCCTAATCAAAACATAGATAACATCTTTATAATAAGGTCATATGTACAAATGTTTTCTTTATATAATAACGCCATATATACCTAACATAAGTTTCTAGGGTTAGTGTTTATGTATCTAGTGTTATAAACATGAGTTTCTCCCATCTTATATATACCATAACTTATCATTATCAATATAACAATCAACTTCAAGATTTTATTCATGGAGATTTCTTCATTCATTTAACTGAATTAGTAAGTGCTAGCCAAACATTCATTAGGTGCAAGTATCCCAACCATTATTGTCACTGTGATATTATTTTGAATTTATGCAAGTGTGATCCCATTTGGGTACTAGGGATGTAACAAGTGGTATCAAGCTTCAATCAAGATTTCTGAGCTGGTGTTTTTTTTTGTTAGTTTTAAAAAATAAAAGAGAGAAGAAAATGGACAACTACTACTATCACTTCAACTGACCGGTTGAGTTTCATGAGCACCCATATCTTTATCACAAGAGAGACATTCTAGTTGTTAATTGAAGGGTATGGATTCCATAAACCTAGAATATATGGAATCCACATACCCTTTCCATAGAATATACTAACTAGATCCTGGAAGTCCAAAGACATGAACATGGAATCCACATATAATATATTATCAAGGAAATGAAGTTACATGAAACTGGAAATTTGAAATGTACCCCATGCTTAAATGAGTACACCAACAAAACATACTAACTTTGCGTAAGTTCAAAATCCTACAGATTGAGAATTGTATTTGTTCAATCGGTGGGTGATCAAAAAAATAAACAGCTCAAACAAGCCAAGAACAATGTCACAACTATAACAATTGTGTCACAAAGTATCTTAAAGTCACGTATATATAGTTGACTATTTTATCTATATAGTCAACTAGCTGTTAACAATGATCAATGAGATAGGCAAAATTTCCGCTGTTATTGCCCCCAAAAATTCGTGGCATTAGCACTGAACTTTCATGGAAATAATGAACAAAACCAAACGCTAAGTTAGAATAACCTATTCAGGATATCATGACAAACTTCGGCACACGACGTAAAATCACTTCCTATTTAAAAAAAGATGAAAATAATGGAAACTTGGAAAAAATTCATGGAATAACTCGCCCATAAGGTAGTGTAGGGACATATCCACATGTGCTCTCGCCTGTGGACGTCATACTCACAGATCTCTATCTCAACTGAACCATGAGAATCATCTAGAGTACCACATCGTCTCAATCCTCACGAGAGAATGATACACCCATCACATGGACACACCCAACCACTGGGATGACTAAACTCTCTAGAGGAGAATGATGCCCAAACACTGGGACCCATCTCAACTCACACAGAGGAGAATGATGCCACATCACATGGGTATGCCTAACACTGGGCTCCTCTCTCATAGGTCGACTCAACTCAATCACAAAGGATAACATATCCTCTCGAGTATTCCCATCCATCATGCAACTGTAATCATCAACACTTAGCTCATGTTTCATGGACCATAATCATTAAACTTATTGTTAAATATCTATTTTTTATTTGGTCTAGTAATTTATCAAGATGGTACTCTATTTATACCATGAATGTTGAGGGAATGTTTCATAGTGAGCATTGTAATATCCTACCTTTCACTCTATGGATGTACTGAATTATGTGTAGATGGATATATTAATGGGATCCCAGTCATAAATAATCATGTATGTCATATATGAAAATGTCTTGAATGTGGAACTTAAGGCTAAGGCTTGACTAGTAAATGACTAGGCATGTAATTGTGATAATTAAAATGCCTTGGTCCAATGCTAATTGAGAAAGAGCACATAAGGGCTATTAGTCCATTAGAGGGGAAATGGTAAAGGGGTCCAAAGGGATGATTATAAGCCTAGCTACCTATGTCTCATAACTTTTCCTTATTGCAATTTTTATGTACTTATCATAATCCCCCACTCTCTTAATATTGATCATGGTTAGTTAGAAGGCCTAGTTTTAGTTTAATGGAAATATAAAAGTGGAAGAGGTGAGGAGTGGGAAGACTTCATCCATTTTGGAGAACCTAACCACCTCATACATTCATGCAATCAAGAAGTTTGAATAAGATTCTCTCTTGTCCTTTCATCACTGATTCAAAAAGGGAAAAATTGAATACAAGTAGGAGAGTCTAGGGGAGACATGAACACTACTATCTTAGAGTGTTATTTTCCATGAAAGAAACCGATAGAATTTTGTGTAGAGTGATGGAAGGAAGGTAGAATCACAAAGATAATGTAAAGGAGACTTCAATGTAGCAATAGAGAGACCAATTTGAGTAAAGATTCATCTCCATGCCTTGTAGATTATTGATCATTAATGTCCAAGAACCAGATTTCCATTGGAGTTAAAATTCGAAAGTATATATTAGTTTGGACTCTTGCTACCCATACTGAAGAACATTGATAGGAAGATGATTCATGAATTACTATGGAGTAGAGAAGGGAGTATCTTCTTGTGTTGCATGGGGTAATAAAGGGAGTACCATAACTGCACTAAATGGAAGATTGTAGTAGAGATCTACAATGAATTTCTTAGTTAATTTTAGATGCTTTTGGGATGGGATGAATGACCTTAGAGTCTTCAAACTTGTTTCATTCACCCTAGTTGTTTCATAGCCTTACTAGAGAGTGGCATCCACATAGGATTAGCTGCCTATGGTTGGACAGAAAAATGCTTACACTCAGTGAGTTGCTTGGTTCAAATTTTGGATAAGATAAATACTTCATTTTTGTTTTATAATTTCTTTTTATGTTTTAATTATAAATATGTGTTGGTGATGAATACATGTATTTTTATTTATATAAATGTTGGTATGTAAATTAAATATATGTATTCTTTGCACATTGAACATGTAGAAATGCATTAAAAGTATGCAAGTTAATTGTTTGCAGAAAGACATTAAGAAGGAATTGATGCTATATATATTTGATAGTATAGCCTGAAAACTATTATCTTGATGGTGATGTGGTTGAACTCTTCTGTTCATTGCAATTCCTATTGTGCAAGGATACTATCTTGCTTGGATGCCTTTGGGTTTAGCAAGTTCTTGCCTCTCTCTTGTTTGATTTCAATTTTCATTTTGAATTTGAGCTACCTTGAATCAAATAAAGATTGTGCCAATTTAAGGTCCACCATATCATATAATATAAGTACACAGAGGAATAACTTCACCACAACAATCCCCATTGCCATTCTTACCGACCTCAAATAATTCTTTGAGTAGAGAAAGAAAAATTGTAATGGACTATATGGATACAAATTTGGGCATTTGATTAAAATGGTATGGAGCTCCAGTGATGGTGGTACCCTACAATATCAATGCGACTAAGCTCTATTCTCA
>SNQJ01S0044311.1:27606-49892 GCA_010110895.2 Picea sitchensis
TTCTCCAACTCAATATGGTCAAAATGGTTATGGGATTGAAGTTCTCCAAACTCTTTGTGTAGATGTTTTTTCCAATAGAAAACTTGCCCAATTATATTAGTAAATATAATTTGTTTACATCTTCAAAATCCATGACTAGGATCAATACAAGAGACAGACAATCCCAAAATGGAGAGGCTAGGGAAACTCCAATCCCCTTTACAATATTCCGATCACATGCAATGAAACCAAATAGGATCTAGAAGAGATCTTCAAAACAACAAAATTTGAACCATCTGAGAGAATTTTTTTTGTCTATGATATACTCTAAATTAGCCTATAGATAAATATCAAGCTTTCTAATAAAGAACTCAAACTGAAAATATTGTAGACTTAGTAAAGACTAAGATATCGCTTGAGACCTTCAATCCCATTAATCCATTGGTAAAAAGTGATTCGGCCTTCTGGTTCCCTCAATGACAACTTTGAAAGATGATCAACTTCCACATTGTATTCCCTGTAGATGTGCTCGAAACTAATATCATGGAAGGATTTGATTAAATCCTTTATTCTAGATTTCCAACCCTCAATAGTATTTGACTGAAGTCTACCTCTATTGGATAGTCAATCAATCAATACTTTAGAATCGCTCAGGACTTGAAATCCGTGGAAAGACAAATGTGAATCCAACTTGAGAGTTGCCCATACTCCCAGTAACTAAGCTCTAGTATTTGTTAAGTCTGGGGTTTTAATGACTCCACCAACTCCACATTTTAGGCCATCCATCTGGGTAGCTCCATCAAACCATGTTGTGGTGGTAATCCTTTGTGTAGGAATCATAATAAATAGCAAAGGGGCAGACTTTTGAGTTGTCAATTGTCTTTTCTGAAGGCCCAAGGTTTTATAAATCACTGAGTGGATAGATGGCTTAATCTCCTCGAAAATCATTGAGTTCCTCTCTAACCAAATAAACCAACAAATGTGGGTAGCAATCAATGTAGGGACAGACTTTTCCTCCACCTGGTTTTTAAAACAGTCAGTCAGGGTGTCCCCATTCCAGCCATTTTTGAAACTGTAAATCGTGACCAATCTCTCCCAAATTGATTTAGTAAAAGAGAAGTGAATGAAGAGATGATTGGTGTTTTCATTATCATGAAAACAAATATGACAACAACTAGGTCCTTCCCAACCTCTAGTTTGAAGATTTTCCCAGGTTAAAATCTTATTCTTCGCTGCCAACTGGATAAACAGTTTGATTTTGAGTTGCAGGTCCCATTTTCATAGTGCTTGTTTCCACCCTCTTTAGATAAACCCCGAGTTGATAATAAAGCTTGATAAGTATTCTTTATAGTGAGGGATCCTGAATTATCACCTCCGATCCACAAAATTTCATCTTCTACGTCTTGGAGGTAGGCACCAGAATCTATAAGAGCCCTCCGAAACTGGTTCCACTCTGCTTCTAAAACACCTGAAAGGCCTAATTCTATATTGGAGATCCAAAAGGAGGAGGAGTCATGGTCAGTGAGCCTCCTAGCCTGCAAGAGAGAGGTGATATTGCGCTTTTTTAATTTAGATAGAAGATTTAAAGAGAGGAAAGACTTATCACCCATTCCTAAGATTTTGTCTCTACCAAGAGCAATGAGATGACCCGAACCCGACAACTAGCTTAACCAATGTGCAATCAAGTGGACTGATTTCAGTAAACCTTTCTAGATTTTGGATGTCGTATTCAAGTGGAATGTAGGAGATCTTAACCAGTTTTTAACAATAGTGTGGGGTAGATACTTATCAATAATCACTTTATGCCAAATACCATCGTGCATTAAAACACGCCAAAGAGAATTTGCAGCCAAGGCCTTGTTGAAATCGAAAATATTTCGCAGGCCCCATCCACCATATTTTTTTGGAATTGTGAGAAGTTCCCACTTGCAGAGATGATAGTGTTTTGACTCATTGTTACCCTTCCAGAGAAAATTGAACATAATTTTTCTCAAGTTATTTACCACAATAAAGGGGATGGCCTCCAAAGACATCCCGTACACCGACTGGCTTTCTAATACAAACTTCAATAAGGTAAAGCGCCCTCCCAATGATAACCACCTGTAGCACCAATTGCCTATCTTCTTTTCCATTTTCTTCAACATCCAGTTCCAATCTTCAATTTGTTGCAGCCCAGTTTTTAAGTGATAGCCAAGATATTTAAAACCAATTGAGAGATCAGAGAAAGTAAAGGGCAAAAAAGTTATGTAAGAAGCTAAATCCAGAGCCGACAATCCTTCATGAAGTACACACGATTTTGTCTCATTTAGCGTAAGACTAGATGCCAAGCAAAACAATTTAACAATCTTATCTATCTCCCACCATTCACTCATTATAGAATTTGACATAATAATGACATCATCTACGAACAAAATATGTAGAACTTTTATAGTTCTGTAGACTTTTATACCAGTTAGCTTACCGTCATTCTGACCCTCTTTTATTAGAAGGTCGAGTCCTTCCATTACCAAAATAAATAACAAAGGCGATAAAGGGCATCCTTGGTGGAGTCCTCTACCACTTTTGAAGAATTCAGTGGCCTCTTCATTTAATAAAACAACAAAAGACGAGGAAACAACACAACTCATAATCCAATTGGTCATCCTAATACCCAGACCAATTTGGATTAAAATCATCCTTAAAAGGTCCCAATTTATACAATCATAGGCCTTATGAAGATCCAGCTTCAGAACCAGAGATTTTAAATTCTTTTTTTTTATACTATGGAGGAATTCATGTACCGTCCCAATAGCATCTTGGATCTGTCGACCTTTCAAAAACCCTAGTTGCTCTTCTGAAAGTGATCTGGATAGTATAGGATTTATCCGGTTTGATATAATCTTTGTGATAACTTTGTAACACAAGTTGCATAAGGAGGTAGGCCTATAATCCCCGAAAGTGAGAGGCTTATAAGTTTTGGGATTAAAGCTAAAAATGTTGAATTGAGTCCACTGGAAATGATGCCTTTCATTCTCGATTCTTCCACCATTTCTAAAAGATCCCCCCCAACCAGATCAAAGAATTGTATAAAAAACTCAACCATCTAGCTATCAGGGCCTAGACTCTTGTCAAGTTTGAACATAGATAAAACCTCTTTAAGTTCACCCAAGAGAATCAGACTATAAAGGGCCTTGACTTCAACTTCAGTGACAAATTTGGAGTATAGACTCACCACTTTTACTTGGTCACGAGTCGAAGGAAGATCCTGTGCTTTAAAAAAAAAAATTAAATATTTCACCGCCTCTGCTTTTAGATCCTCCTGTCCACTGTGAAGAATCCCTATTTCATCTCTGATCTCCCAGATGAATTTACAATTCCTCATGTAATTGACGAAGTTATGGAAAAATTTGGTGTTTTGATCACCACTTTTGATCCATATAGCCCTACTTTGTTGTCTCCAAAGTTCTTCCTTTTCTTTTAGATACTTGTTTCTATTTTGTTCGAGATTTTTTAGATATATTTCCTCCTCTATGATTCTCGAACCGCCTAGTGAGTTTTGGAGAGTGACCTTAATTTCTTCTTCTAACTGAAACATATGTGTATTTTCCTTAATATTGCGGATCTTTGCCCGTTGTTTTGTTTTCGACTTCAGTTCTTTGAGTTTCCAGACGAACCTTCTTTGTTTGTTGCTCTCGCAATTGAATTTTGGATCTGTCCAGAGCTTTTGAACCATATCAGAGAAATCATGTTCCAACATCCACTCAGAGTTTAATTTGAAAGGGTATGCCTTGAACATTGGAGAAATTTCCAACTATAGTAACACCGGAGCATGGTCTGATACAAATGGGTATTCCACCCATGATCTGTAAATACCAACACTTAAAAGAAGTTCTTCTGAAACAAGAAACCTGTCCAACCTTTTCGCAATAGAATCATTACTTGAGCACCCATTCCTCCACGTTGGGACCACCTTTCCCGACTCGATATCAATGAGTTTTTTGTTTTGGAAAAGAGCTTTAAAAAAACCGGCCAAGGGCCTCACTATGGTCGAGCCACCCCAAGTCTCACCCGAAGATAAAGTTAAGTTCAGATCCCCTGCAATAACTAAGTTTTTAATTGATAACAATCCAGAATCAACAACTAGGTTCCAAAACCTTCTCCTCTCCAAACAAGGACCATAGATATTAAGCAAGGAAATCTCCCTTTTGCTAGCGATACAGGATCCTGTCAATAAAAGTCCACCAACAGTGAGAAACGAAACAAGATTGTAAATGTTCGGATCCCACATAGCCAACAGTCCACTAGAAGTACCAAACGAATTAACAACACAACTAACCCAGTTCGAGCGAAATGCATGCATGAACGATCTTGCTTTTTGCGTTGACACCAAAGTTTCCTGAAGAAATACAATATCCGGACGTGTTCTATCCAGTACACGTCGGACAGAGGCGGATTTAGGGTGCCTCCAGTCCCTCTAAGTTTTAGAGATAACATTATCATTATTTTGCTCATGCCAGGGCCTTCATTGCTCTAAGTGCCCCACTGTCAGTGGAAGGACGAGTATTGGGATCCATGGATGGCGAAACAATAGATTTTTTTCGGGCACTCCTCGTCTTCACTGGCGAGTATTCTATACCCAAGCCCCTAGACCAGGAAAACTCTTTCCCTGCCCCTTCTGCATGTGTACGAGAAGAGCTTGCCTCCCCAACACAATTAACACGATTTATAACAGAGTTACTAAGATAGACAGGTAGTTGAACCAAGGAATTAGGATCACAAATAAAAGGTAGTAAAGAATCCAGAACTGCATGTAGGGCAGACTCATCCTCTTCCAGCTCACGGTAACCCGAGGGAGAAGAGGAACCATCAATCAGAGGGCTAGATGATAGTAAGGGATTGGCCAACATAGTAGTATCAGAAATAACAATGGGAGGACCAGACTGGATTAAATTATCAATAGACTTGACCGGACAAGAGGGGTTTGTAGTACCGCCCCTCGGAGTACTGACTGACAAGATAGCCTTGTCATGTTGACTCTCTGACCCCAAGCCTATAGGGTCACAAAAATTCTTATCCAACATAGAGGACACGTCAACATTTGAAGTCATATGTCTGAGTTAGTCCGATGCATCCAAAGCATCCTTTTCTAACAAAGACAGTGAAGAATAAAGTGTTGGGAAATGATTTCTTAACTTACCCGTCAACGAACCCACCGACTTCGACTGACTGGAATCTTGCTGTGGAAACTGGAAGGAACTGAGACCAGTGAATCCAACTTCCGAGAAAAAGTCATGTGTATTTATGTGTAGTGCAGTGTCTTCGGATTCTTCATCTTCCGCTATATAACCTTTGCAATCTCATCTCAAGTGACCAGTACTCCGACAAAAACTGCATCTGAAGGGTAATCCTAAATAATCTAGACACTAAAGAACCCGACGTCCTCTCCATTCAATCTCCATGACTTCCGGAAGCCCAGAGTGTATATCCATTTCGACCAAGACTTTCCCAACTTTCCTAGATGCTGCAAAGAGTGAGGATTTGTCAACCGTAATAAAAATGCCCAAAGAGTTCCCAATTCCCTGCAGGGATCCTTCATTCCAAAAGTGCAATGGTAAACCGGGAAGAAGAACCCAGAGGTGTCTGTGTTGGAAATATTCAGTGACCGGGTCAAACGCCACCCTCCAACGCTTACGCCCCAGTAAAAGCGCAACATCATCGGGAGAATTACAAATAATGTTGAACCAACCTTTTGTTAAGGACAAAAGCTCAGGTGTGTATCATAACATAGGACCCCCGACCTGCTCTACCCAAATGGGGAGCGACATAGTACATAGTTTGTTGTAAGAGATCCTCCCCACCAGATCACATAAGGCCAGCCTATAGGTCTCCTTGAGACCGACGTCAGATCCCAACACCATCTGCTTAACCACCTTATTCACCTTTCACTATCGACGACCACCCCCGGAGGGACCAAACGTTCTACCGACCTTACTCCGAGACCCTGCAAAGCTCGCTCCACTAGTCTCCTCTCTTTGACCAGTCACAGATGTGTGAGCTTCCACTACCGAAAGTTTTTTGGTTAAGCCGAGAATGAACTCTGATAATGGAGGGACACCGACAAAGCTATGACTATTAGGGCAAGTTGTTGGGGAAGTCAGATCACTAGGAGGATGAGTAAATGACTTAGTACCATTACCCAGTGAGTCCACCGAAGCGAAAAGACCCTCCGCCTGCCAGACTCCTTCATCCTCCACTCCCATTAGAGCTCTAACATCAGCATCGATAACCGCCAGCCTAGGAGGGGCCATGGAGAAGCCACATGAGCTCCACTAAACCGGTTCTTAACTCCAAACTCTAACGCATACCAATTACCAAGAAAGGCAATAAATCTTGTGTAGATGCTAAACATAATCATGAATCCAAATCATATAATTGTATTGGCATTTTCTTTGTAAACAACCATGCAGATGTAATTGACGTTTTCTTTGTGGAGAACCATACAAATCTATTTGACGCACGACACTAATACTTTATTTCATGCTTGAAGATTATTGCAGCTACGTTTGAGACATATGAGACTTCGTAAAAATATATAGAAAACCACTATACGGAGCTAAAACTCTATCTGACTTAAAAATTGACCTTGTGGCTGATGGGATTCGAGCCCAGATCTCTGCGGCCACAACGTGGAATTCTCACCACTAAGCGACACAAACCTAAATTTCTAACCACGAACCAGACCAAACCCTAGACAAGCCAGTCACCAAACCCTAAAAAATCGCACGATCCAGACCACTCACCGTAGCCTTTTAACCACAACCAGACCAATCACCGTACCCAAACACTAATAAAACCTCCGTTACCTAAACAATGTTTTCTCTTCGCTTTGCAGCATTCTCCGACCTTCATACCCTGCGGCTATCGATTACCAGGTAATTGCTTCTTCTCGCCTCCTTCCTTCTGCACAGATGATGATGATGATAACAGGGAAACGACTGATAGCTAACCAATTCACATTATCAAAGGCAATGCTTCCTCTTGCACTTGCATTTACTGTCAAATCGCAGATAACATTCCCCAATTTCTGCACCCAAATATCAGCCCCATCCACAACTCCACCAGGAAGGGGTGTCGTCACAGAATTTCTTATCAACAATTGCGGTTTAACACCTGAAGAAATTGCAAAAGCCTTTAGGCATAACAAGAATTTGCTTCGTCAAAAATCGTGCCGGAATCTGAAAGAAGTTTTGGAGTTGTTAAAAGGCTGTGGTTTGAATACACCTGCCCAGATTCGAAGGGTGGTTATTGGTAGCCCAGAAATTTTGTTTCGTAGCGCTGAAACAAACATACAGTCTAAGCTCGGCCTCCTCGGGACTTTCATGAAGGAAGAGGATATCGCCAAAATAGTTATAAGGAATTCACGGATATTTCTTTGCAGAGAGGATAGGCTTAAATCTAGAATCTCATTTTTGCAAAGATTGGGTGTCGACGGTCAAGAATTATCAGAGTTAGTGGCGAGGGTGCCTCGTTTTCTCACGGCTTCAGAGGAAAAGGTTTCGGAGTCGTTCAAACAGGCTGAGGATTTAGGGTGTCAGAAGGGATCAAAAATGTCTGCTTCTCTTATGCGTACTATTTTGGGAACAGGGAAAGAACAGTTAGAACGAAGATTGCATTGTTTGAACAGTTTAGGTTTCTCAGAAAAACAAGTTTCGGAATTATTGAGACGGTGGCCGTTGATTGTTGGATTGTCAGAGGAAAATGTRAAGCATCATATGGATTTTCTGGTCAAATCTGCGGGCTTTCCATTGGATTATCTTGTTACGTATGCACCTCTGTTTGGATACAGTTTGGAGAAGAGGATTATTCCTCGGTACAGAGTAATGGAGGCATYGAAGTCCATGCRAGTGTTGAAAACAGAGGTGATTTCTCCTAGTATATTTTTCTGTACAGAAAAACGCTTCTTGGAGAGATATGTTAATAAGAACGCTGACTCATCAATTCTGCGGGATATTTACAATAGAGGGAAAGTTCATTAATAACAAGGAGACGCTCAGTGAATGTGTTTGAGTAAACAAAATTTGCATTGTTTGTCAATGTTCGTCCGCAGTTTCAATATGACTTTTCCTGTACAGTATTGTTGTTTTTAAAGTTGAGTTCTTTTCTTTGGCTATAGAACCCTTATTAAAGGAGTTGTAGATTGAAGGGATATACATTAATGCTCCAGTTTATAACAGTTCTATGCCATCTTTGGCACAAGAAGAGTCCAAAAAGGGTTCTTCTAATTTCAATGTCTTACAGCTGCTGCTAGTTACCAATTTTAAGCAGCGGATTTAAAAATAGGAGGGATTCCATAATATTGATTCATTCTTTTCAATTCAAGGTACAATTCACGCTCCTTCCTGTCCTCCATTGCCTTTAAATGCGTAATCAGACTTGGACACGAGAAAGACGCATAACAGATATTGATTTGTTATTATTATTAATACAGACCATCTGTTTTCTGTTGCCTTATGTTTTCTGTTGTAAACTCCTTCATTTATAACTTGCTCTTTTAGTTAACACGGCTTGAGCTGCCTCTGATTGTGTACTTGTCTCATCAGCCAAGATCTCTCATCTTTGTAAAAATAAACCTAGCTATCCACACATATCATTACCAATTTTTTTGTTTTTAAAATATTGAGGGATTTTATTCATGGTGTTAAATAAGGAATCCAACTGGAATCTACAATGTCGGCTTCATTACCCTTGTCTATCTATACATGCATTTTGTTTAGAAAACAGCGTTCCTGGTCAATACTAGTACTTATTGGTAGTTTCTTGTTATCCTTGTACACATTTTTTTAAATTTAGATTCTATATTATATGAGCGCATAGACAAATTTGAAGTCTTCATTTGCAGGTCTCAAACCCAAGCCATGTAGTTCAGATGATACAATATTTTCAGAACTGTTCGTCTATCCTTGGGCTGATCTTAGTGCCTTGCGTACTCATAAGGGTTTATGAGGTGCAGGCCCTTTGTGCCCAAGTTTCCCTGGACGAATGGATATATGCATGTGTGTGGGCATGGATCCTCTCCCATTACTATTTTTAGTATATAGTGTAGAATTTCTATTTTTCCAAGAATTTCAAAAATCAGCTGAGCAATTTTAACCATGTTTTGATTCATGTTGTCAAACATAGTTTTTATGGGCTGTGGATTGTCTTTGTTAAGGGATTATTGTTGTAACATAAAGTATGATATTATTATCATTTTCCATTTGCTCTATAAATAGAGTGCCTTTTATTTACAACAATTTTCTTGTTTGAAAATGAAAAAGGATTTTATTTAAAGTAGGAAAGATGCATGATACACAAGAATTCCTTCCGAAGCATAGATTCTTTCTGCAATGGTAGTAGAGTGAAGTTTGGCTTATCTTTCAGTCTATTATAACTTTCAGCAAACAGACCAAACGCATTTACAGCAAACTAAACCAAAAATAGGAACAGAAATCCCCTAATTGCTACTGGCCGTGCTAGACCTATTCGTTATATTGGCTGAAAACAAAACTGCAAAGATTGTAAACCGAACTGACTGATTCCAAGGAGAAGGACAAGATCATAAAATTGAGCAAGAGAGTTGGAATGAAATTCTTATCTGGTATTGCTTGGCTGGTTACTTTGTGCCACAGGTACCCATTCTTCGATATATATTTGATCTGCATAGCATTCACTAAGAAAAATGTTCAATTTCTAAGTGATCATGTGCTCCCTTTGCCTTAGAGGAATTCCTAGGTTGCTTAATTGTTTCTCTTTGCTTCCTAAGCTGCATCCTTGATGGCCTCCATCAACCTCAATTTGTACAATTTCTCCTCTGTAGCAACCTCATCCAATTGCCAAACTCTATGTGTTAACACTTCTAATTCCTTAAATAGATTTTCCTATGAACGTTCCATTTTCTTAGCGTTCTCGCCCCATGCTATGCTACTGCTTTGTGGACTTCTTTCTTCAATTTAGCTGCAAGAATAAAAGTATTCCTCCTTGGCCTAGACTAAATGGGGTTCTAGATATTCATCCCCTCATGTCCTCCTACGAGTCACCTTAGCTCTTTCGTCCTTTTGAACTAGGTGTCCCTGGTTGGGTCTTTTCTTTACACCTTTAACTCAATGAGCCCCATTCTCTGCCATTGTTTGGGGACTTGACAACTTGACCTTACCCTTGCTTCTCTGGCTTCGTTTTATGAGGCCATGGGGCATCCCTCTTGCTTAAGCAAAAATGACTGTCTACATCTTACAATTCTGTAACTTCCTTCCTATCACCTTTCTGATTTGCCTGGTTCCCCTAAGACTTTTCAACAACTTAACTTTGCTTGGGGAGAAACAAATTTGGTAAGTAATACCATCGATGCTTTTCCTATGATGCAACGACTCCATTTCTCTAACTTGGAATGCTTCTGCCATTAAATCTCTTGATTAAGTTTGCATCCACAACCTTTGCCATGATGCTATGTAATAAATCAATGATCTGGGTGGTAATTCTCTCCTTCCTTTTGAAAATACTCAACCCTCTGACTACCTTATTCTTTGAGTCTGAGCTTTTTGTTATCTTTCTCCCTATTTGGTTGTCTCATTTCATAAAGATGTCCACTACTTGGATATTGGATATGTGTATAGAGCTCAACAAAAATAATGTTAAAGCCATAATTAGAAAATACATTTGATTGCGAAAAAATATATAAATGAAGATTTCCACTACTTGGATATGTGTATAGAGCTCAACAAAAATAACGTTAAAGCCATAATTAGAAAATACAATTGATTGCGAAAAAATATATTCTATATTTTAAGGACACTACATTTGTTCATGGCGAAATTTTGACTTAATAAAAAAAAGATGTATTTGATGAGAGTGAATAATTTTTTTTTAAGAAACGAATACATACACATTTTAGAGGTTTGGGAAACTATACAAGCCCTATTTTAGAGGTTTGGGAAACTAAACAAGCCCTACTCTCTTCTCTTTCTTGGGATAGGGTACAATTTTTAAAACATAGGAAACTGAAAAAACCCTACTCTCTTACTCTTTCTTGGGATAGGGTACAATTTTTAAAACATATGTTCCAAACCATGAATAAGCTTAATCCAAAACCTTACTTAAGCCAATATGAAAATAATTCTCTATATTTAATTAATTAAATTCTCTTTTCAATGTGCAAGTGGTTAATCTACATTTAATCAATTAAATGCAAAGCCTAAATGCAGTTAATCTACACTTAATCAATTAAATTCTCTTTTCAACGTAATTTAATAACTTTTACTTTCAAATATTGTTTGGATAGCATATGTTATTTTATGTATTTGCAAAGGGTTTAGTGTTTTGACATAAAATAATAAATAATGTTTAATGTTATTTTAAGGAAAAAGAGAATATAAATTATGAAATTGTTATTTTGTTACATGGTTTTATAATTTTCGTTAAGGAATTAAGGTTGTATTATACTCGAGGTCCATAGATTAGGGTTTTTGGATGTTCCAAAATCTTATATATTATAGTGTAATTTTGTAGTCAATTTGGATCCGTTAATCTACATTTAATCAATTAAATTCTCTTTTCAATGTAATGTAATAATTTTTACTTTCATATATTGTCTGGCTAGCATATGTTATTTTATGTATTTGCAAAAGGTTTAGTGTTTTGACATGCAAAATAAATAAATAATAAATAATGTTTAATATTATTTTAAGGAGAAAGAGAATATAAATTATGAAATTGTTATTTTGTTACATAGTTTTTCAATCCATGATTTTATAATTTCAGTTAAGGAATTAAGGTTGTATTATAATCAAGGTCCATGGATTAAGGTTTTTGGATGCTCCAAGATCCTATATATTATATTCTAATTTTGTAGTTAATTTGGATCATTCATTACTAGGTCACATATGTGATAGTAAAGATGATGTTAGTACATTTTTGCCCTAGAAGATAAACCTTTTCTTAAAAGAGGGAATTGTATTGCGGCTGTGTATGGTGAGAGATTGTAGTGTATTTGAGAGAGAAGATTATGGGAGAGTGAAGATGAGATTGCAATGGATGTGTTGCAGGTGTCATCCCTTCATTTTGCTAGACAAAATAATGGAATGATTGGTTGTTTCTCGATGGTCGTAGTCCATATCAAGTGAACCACGTATATTAGTGTATCTCTTATATTGTGTTATTTTGTATATTAGTGTATCTGTTATTTTGTATTTTATTTTTACATTCATTTTGAATTGTTTTATTATTATTGCTCCATGATCATAATCCTAACATCTGGTATCAGAACTAAAAGTCTATTTGGTCGATAAACTCGCAGGAAAGGAGGATTCATGTACCATAAAATATAGATGCAACGAGTGCCAAAAGGGGAGGCCCGCGAGCTTGACCCCAGGACCTCCCCAACCAAATACTTAATATAAATCAAATTGCCAACAAACCAAATGGTGGGTAGGACTTGGTAAGTCCACCCGCGAAAATCATTTGAAGCCCAGCCTTCTGCTTGAGTTCAGGGGTTTGCGCCAACACTTCATACGAAGCATGAATTTTGATGTAGGAAGGATCATTTATTGTAGTCTGGTGGCATGAATTTTGATGTAGAGAACCCAGCATGGGCATGGATGTGACAATGTCGAATTAAGACGATTTGACAGTCGATTTTGCACTACTTCTCGCCACAAATTCACTGGTTCAGTCAAATTTTGCATCAGAGTAGTGGATTTGAAGACCATTTTTCAGACTTTAGGTATAATGACGTATTTATGCCAAATTTTTTTGGTGAGATAATATAAAGCCTCTCCACTTCGAAGTGGGCCCAAAAACATAGTCCATTCTTGGGATGAACTATGTTATCATGTCTTGTGTTCTTGCTCTCCTTGTCATATTTTCTCCAAGATTATGTCTTTTTTAATGATGTTGCACATAAGTTTCATTTATTCTCTTTAATGTAATTCTTTTAATAAGTCATCAAATGAAAAGATCTCGGTTAAGTTGGCAATTTGATGCATGTGATGGTGTGCACAAGACCAATATTGCACTTGCAGTGGGAGTTGTGAGCAGATCTATGAACAATCTGGATAAAAAGCATTGGAAGGCAAAGAAATGGATTCTCAGGTATTTGAGAGGTACTACAACTCATGCATTATGTTTTGGAGGTTTAAACATTGTTCTACAAAGATATGTTGATTCAGAAATAACAGGTGATATAGATCGTAGGAGGAGCACCACATGGTGTGTTTTTACTATAGGTGGAACAACAATAAGTTGGATTTCGAAATTGCAAAAGGATGTTGCACTTTAAACAATGAAAACATAGTATGTCGATGCTAAACAAAGTTACCGACTTAACGAGAAGACCTCAAAACGAGAACTCTAGCCCTTAAAACCCATATTTTTGCATAAAAAACATCAAAAACAACCCCTAAATCAAAAAGTGGTGCTACCAATAGCACATTTTTTCTAACAGGATTAAAATTACAATATTTTTTAAGCATGGCCTTCAAAATTCATATAGTTACTTAGAAAAACCTTAAAATCAGCACCTAAATAAAAAAGCACATAATTGAAATTGTGACATTGACAACAAATCCCTATACAAATAAATAACCCAAAATTAGATCCCAAATAGTCACTTAAAAATTTATTTACAATTTTTTTTTTTAAATTTACATTAAAAAATAAATAACTAGAAACAACAAAATAAAAAGAAACAACAAAAATATAAAAGAGAAAAAATTCAAAAATATATTTTTTAAAAAAACATTTAAATAATAACAAAACAGTTTTAATAAAATCAATAACAAAAAAATTAAAAACCTATCAAAAAAAATTAAAAACAATATTGAAATAAGAAAAAATAATAATTAAAATTAATATATATATATTTTTAAAACATTACATAAAATATATAATATTACAAAAAACATATATGATTGGGGTACCGTGGACGGCCTCAAAATAATTTTTTTATACATACAATTTTTTTTAACTTATTTTATAAAAATGTTATTCTAATTATTTTAGAATTATGTATATTATGTATTTAAAAAATAATAATATCTTGTATAAAATTTAATATTTAAGTTTTTTTTGGTTTATTATATACTTTAAATTTAATATTTAAGTTTTTTTTTTTTTATTATATACTTTAAATATTTTGGTTTTTTTTATGTTTTTTTTTCAATTTTATATCAAATTTTGTGTTTGAGTTTTTTTAATAGGTTTTTAATTTTTTTTTTCAATTTATTTATATTTTAATGTAAAATTTTAAAAAATATAAAAATAATTTTTAAGCAATGATTTATGAACCAATTTTGAGTTGTTTATAGACGATGGTAATCATTGTTGAGTACAGTTTCAATTAAGTTATAATTTTGACTCAAAAAAAATATTTTGGTGCTATCGGTAACATCGGTTTTCGATTTAAGGATCAATTTTAAGGTCTATGTCCACAATGACATCAGTTGTCAACGAAACAAGTCTGAATGGGTCTCAATTTTAACCGCCATAAAAAAAAAGGTGCTACCAATAGCACCACTTTTTGATTTAGAGGTAAAAATAGCCACGTTGAAAAAACGATAACTCTGGAGAGTTCTCGTTAAGTTGGTAACTATGTTGCTGTAGAGGTTAGTAAATAATTGATTTGGTTACAAAGGTTTATGGAGGAATTGAGAAAGAACTAGGAGAATAAACAAGTTGTATAGTCACAACTAGAGTTCCATTCATCTTGCAAAGAACTCAACCTTCCATACTAGGACTAAACATATGCAACTCAAGTACCATTTCATACATTCAATTTTGGAAGATGGACAGTTGAAGCTGAAAAAGATACACACTAGCTAGAATCTCGCAGACGCGTTAACAAAGGCAGTAACCAGGGAAAAACTAAGTTCTTGCTCAGTGTCAGTTGGCCTTCAAGCATGATGATGAAGATAAAAAACCTACTAGGTCCAAAGTTGGAGCATAGTCTAGGGGGTGCAATGGCGATGGAGTTGTGATCAGTCTTCAAGTGGGAGATTGTTGGTTGTGAAGCCTGATTATCTTCCTCATTCAAAAGTCTTATTTTAGCCACATTTGGATCCCAGACCTTGGTGGTGATTATGTATTGTATTGTTTGCACAATTATCCTCACGTGTTGTTATGTTGGGTCGGGGGTAGGGGGGAAGGGGGAAGGGCAAGGTTCGAGCAAAAGTTTTTTAGGTGGTTTTTTGCATATGTTTTGGGAACACAGTTTCTTGGCCAATGGTTTTCTCATTCTGATTAATGAATTAAGGTTGTAATATAATCCAAGTCAATGGATTGGAGCTTTTGGATGTCGCGGGATCATATATATCATATTGTAATTTTGTATTCAATCTGAACCATTCATTATTAGGTTATATCTAACGATAGATATTATGTTGGTACATTTTTTCCCTAGAAGGCAAACACATTTTTAAAAGAGGGCATTGTATTGCAACTGTGTATGGTGAGAGACTGTAGTGTGTTTGAGAGAGGAGATTGTGAGAGAGTGAAGAGGAGCTTATAGGCTACAGGTGTTATCCCTTCATTTTGTTGAATAGAATGAAGGAAGAACCGATTGTTTCTCCCACATATTAACCCATATCGGGTGAACCGTGTATATTGGTGTCTCTCTTGTATTGTGTTATTTTGTGTTTTATTTCCACATTCATTTTGATTTGTTTTATTATTATTTCTCTGTGATCCTATTCCTAACAATTTATGACAAATTAAACAATGACGAGATAAATTGTTGTGAATTATCAACACAATGTTGCATCTAAATAATAAATAAAATAATTGCTTATTATTTAATGTCTATACATTGTGTATTTCTTAGCATCCATGGTGATTTCACAATGTCCATGGGAATGCAAGTCTCGTTAGATGAAGGCATTAAATTTAACATTTGTGTAGATTGATTTATTCATGGTGTGTTATAGTTTTTTGTTATGAACTTGAAAATGATTTCATGGCACATGTTTTAAGTAATATGTTTTTTAAGAAGTAATGGTTAGTTTATATTGAATTAAAAAATACCGTGGTTTTAACCATGCAGTTGTAATACAAGATCCAAGAGGATTTCAAAATTCTAATTTCAAGGTGGGTAATAACTCTTTATGATCGGGGATGCCACAAAACAACTCACTTTTCCCACCAACAAACATTCTCTCTACCAAGGCCACGAGAGTATTGACTGACAAATTGATTGCATAACAAGATACAAAAGACATACATTTTAGAGTAGGTTTGGAGTAGCTTTAAATCATTTTCAACATTTGAGGAATGACAAACTCAACATTGATTGTGAACCCATAATTGTGATTCTTTCAACTTCTTCCTCTGTAATGTCCTTTTTCGATTCCCTNTAGATATTATGTTGGTACATTTTTTCCCTAGAAGGCAAACACATTTTTAAAAGAGGGCATTGTATTGCAACTGTGTATGGTGAGAGACTGTAGTGTGTTTGAGAGAGGAGATTGTGAGAGAGTGAAGAGGAGCTTATAGGCTACAGGTGTTATCCCTTCATTTTGTTGAATAGAATGAAGGAAGAACCGATTGTTTCTCCCACATATTAACCCATATCGGGTGAACCGTGTATATTGGTGTCTCTCTTGTATTGTGTTATTTTGTGTTTTATTTCCACATTCATTTTGATTTGTTTTATTATTATTTCTCTGTGATCCTATTCCTAACAATTTATGACAAATTAAACAATGACGAGATAAATTGTTGTGAATTATCAACACAATGTTGCATCTAAATAATAAATAAAATAATTGCTTATTATTTAATGTCTATACATTGTGTATTTCTTAGCATCCATGGTGATTTCACAATGTCCATGGGAATGCAAGTCTCGTTAGATGAAGGCATTAAATTTAACATTTGTGTAGATTGATTTATTCATGGTGTGTTATAGTTTTTTGTTATGAACTTGAAAATGATTTCATGGCACATGTTTTAAGTAATATGTTTTTTAAGAAGTAATGGTTAGTTTATATTGAATTAAAAAATACCGTGGTTTTAACCATGCAGTTGTAATACAAGATCCAAGAGGATTTCAAAATTCTAATTTCAAGGTGGGTAATAACTCTTTATGATCGGGGATGCCACAAAACAACTCACTTTTCCCACCAACAAACATTCTCTCTACCAAGGCCACGAGAGTATTGACTGACAAATTGATTGCATAACAAGATACAAAAGACATACATTTTAGAGTAGGTTTGGAGTAGCTTTAAATCATTTTCAACATTTGAGGAATGACAAACTCAACATTGATTGTGAACCCATAATTGTGATTCTTTCAACTTCTTCCTCTGTAATGTCCTTTTTCGATTCCCTACCTGTCATGGGAGGGACATACTAAATCCACCTTGAGATCATGGTTCTAAGTCAGGAGGAATTCCTGTGAAGTAATTTATCAATTGCAACAAAGTCATTTGCTTTGTGGACAATGTTTTTTTTTTTGTAAGTGAGTGTGAGTTCCTATATTACTGAAAGAAGTTATGATACAAAAAGGAAAAGGGGAATCCCTGGATCTGCCAAAGAGGAAACCAGATCAGGGTTCCCGGAGTTGCATTGTCTAAGATAGCATGGGGGGGAAGGCTGGGCCGCCACCTTGGGAAACCGACCCAGTCCTCTGTAAACCAGTTTGAAAAAACTAAACAAAAACATATACATAAAAGACATAACCATAAAAAAGGGGTATCTCCTACACTGAACACAACTTGACCAGGCGTTGAACCTGCGCTAGTCCAGGATGATGGGATGTCGTTCATCTCCATCCTTTCTTGCCTCGTTCTCCTTCTTCTAGTCCACCGTGAGTGTCTTTATGATACAGGCTGGTGTTTCGTTCCGGTCTGCTGGAGTGATGTCCATGTGGTGGACATAGCGTAGGTAAAGGTGGAATTGGCCTGCCATTCGTTCCATTTTTTCCTTTTGGCTCCTCTGGTCCTCAGCTAGTCTTTTTGCACTAGCCTCCAGGTTACTGAGGCGATTCAGAATTTCTGTGAGCACCTTCTTATGGTCCCTGATAGCCTCCCTGCTGGTCTCTTTTCGGTCAGCGCTCAGCTTGCCTATCAACATTTTTGTTCGCCAGGCCTCCTCCATCGTTTTGTGGTAGAGGGTTGTTTTGGGCTATGTGGCCCCTGGGTCCCTTATCCCACCAGTTTCCTGAATTAGTTCCTTCCAGGCTTTGCCCTTGCGTGTGGTGTTGATTTCACTCTCCCACCTGTTGATGATTGTTTTTCCCTTTGAATCAACTTGCATGAGAAAGGTACCCTTGGTTTCTCTGGCCGCTTACTCTATCCTTGTAATCCTTCGGGCGCTTGTCGAAGGTTCTTCCCCCTAGGGGCCTCTCTTACTATGGGTTTTCTTCATTCATACCGTCTTGGCTTGTTTGTGGTGGTTTTTGCCTTAGGTTCTTATCCTGTTCCTATTTGCCCCTTCCCTGTATGTAAGATGGCCTCTGTAATTGCTTCTCTCTGATCCGTGGCCCTTCCTGGTGTTTCTCATCTTATGGGACTTCCCCGACTGCAGGTGTGTCCTGACAATCATGGGCCGCTCATAAAGGTGTACCTTCTGGTCCTTTTTCACTGTTTCGATATGTGTGCTCTTGGGAGCCCTGTCGTAATCCCTGTGCCAATCCTTTGCTTTGCTTGTTGTACGAAGATCATTTTCATTCCCCGTATTTGTACTTGGGTGAGGTGTACCCATACTTGACCATGGAAAACCCTTTTGTCCTTCGTCCTTTGCCACCTGCTGATTATCTTTTCTGCTTTCCCACGCACAACCCTGTACTTCTTCCTATTAACAGGACCGTGGTGTCGTACCTTCTCTTGTTCCGTATCTGTACTTGGGTGAGGTGTACCCATACTTGACCATGGAAAACCCTTTTGTCCTTCGTCCTTTGCCGCCTGTTGATTATCTTTTCTGCTTTCCCACGCGCAACCCCTTTACTTCTTCCTATTGACAGGACCGTGGTGTCGTACCTCCTCTTGTTGTGTGACCTAGATCTGCATTGCAACTCGTGTTTTAGTGGTGGGCGATCGAATTTTGCTTGGATCCTTCGTGCCCTTTAGTTATTTTTGTGCCTCCATCCTCGATGTGGTCGTCCGTACTTCAGCTGTCGTCACGATCTTTTGCCACCAGTTGGATGCAATCTGTCTGGAATTGACCATTCGGGATGTTACTCCAGATAGTGTCCAGTTTTGGTCCTTCCTTGTCGACCCCCTCATTAGCAATTATGTCTGCCAGTCCATTTGTTGACCTACGTACCCAACACAACTCCACTGTGATCCCCATCTGCAAGTGCTCCTGAATTTTTTGCAGGGAATGTGCCAAGCGCCAGTGCCTTTGAATTTTGCCCACTTTGGTACCATTTTGGAGTCTCCTTATTGTGTTGATAACCAACATGGAATCTCCTTCCACTATGGCGTTTGTCATCCTTTCCCAGCTTAGAATCTCGAGGTCGGTCTTCAGGGCTCCGAATTCTGCGGCGTTGTTGGTTGAGTTTCCCACACTCCCAACGTACAGTCGGATGATATTTCCTTCACTATTCCTGATTACTCCTCCCATTCATGTCCGTCCTGGGTTACCTTTTGACGCCCCATCGAAATTCAGCGTGAGGGAGCCTACTGGTGGTGGTTTCCAGTTGCACTCACCTACTTGGAGTTGCGGTGGCCGTCTTACCCGATTGGGATTGCGTCTGTGTTTCAGGCACCTTTTTGAAAGTCTCTTTTTCTGGGGAGAAATTTTCCTTCCATGGCCGCATGTACAGTCCTGTTGAGGCGTGGAAGTCTGACCCTCCCTCAAAGACTCCATCCCTGTCCTCTAGGTTCATGAATACTGCTGTGAAGAAGCCTTTCGAGCCCAGGTGGAGCTCCACTTCTCCGCTTGGCTTTCAATGATATTTAATCCAGTTGCACAACGTTCTTTCTCTGGGCCACAAACCCATGAACTTGCAGATTAGTGCATGCGT
This sequence comes from Picea sitchensis, assembly GCA_010110895.2. Lineage (NCBI taxonomy): Eukaryota > Viridiplantae > Streptophyta > Pinopsida > Pinales > Pinaceae > Picea > Picea sitchensis. The sequence continues at coordinate 47,558 of SNQJ01S0044311.1, forward strand.
CTTCATTTGGTCCCTGTAGAGTTGTGTTTGCAGATCCTCCAGTGTCACCTTGGGTATCATTGTTGTTTTGGGTTTGCACAGGTTGCACCCTTCTGTCCCGTTGTGTTGTGTTGTGTCTTGCGCCTCACTCTGAGTTTCTCTAGCTTCTTCTCCCATGCACTCGTTTTTTCCCTGGTTCCTTTCCTGACCTTTTCCTGGGTTTGATCTCGAAGTGCCTGTCATTGGTGTCTTGAAAACTACGCCTCTTGGCCCTTTCCCCTGTCAACCACTACCTGTTTGTATGAGGGGGTTCCCTTACCCCCCCTTTTGGTGCTCATGTTGTCCTCTGATGTGGCCACGACTGCCAAACCCTAGCTTGCAGTTACTCCAAAACCCTTGCTTTGTCGACATTGTTGAGATTGTGTTCATTGCCTTTTTTATGTGGAGATCACCCGTGGGATGGATGATTCTTCTATAGTCATTATCAGAATTGATAGATTAATTGGTCATGAATGCTCCTATGTTGTATCTTGGATAGGATTTTTTTGCTCCTCAAGTTACATTTGAGTGGGTTTTCATGTATCCTTGCATTGGGTTGTTAATTCTTCCATTGGTTTCATCTATTGTCTCTTCTTCCCTTGGTTTTCCTCTTCATGCATGAAAATAAGTGATTTTGTTCCTTTGTTAATGACTTCTTCCTCTCACACATATTCCTTCATTTTTGGCTAGGACCTACTACTCCTTCATTTTTGGATTGAGGTGTAGCTAAGCGTTGCCTTTTCCTTTTTCTTTTTTTTTCTAGAAACTATTTGAAAGTCTTCTTCATGTCTCAGGTTTGGAGAGGTTGACTTCTTCAAGCAATGTTTGATGAAAATGGTTGTATTCATGACAATTGTTGCATTTAAATGAGAGTTGTTCATAATCTAGTGGCCACACATGAGTCCATTTGTTAATCCATCACTCTATTGCTTGCAAGAGACCTTCCCTAAGAACTACTTCAACATAAATTTGAGTGCAAGTGTACAACCCCTATATTTGTTATGCTTTCTCAACAAATCTCCCAAGCTTGTTTTGTATATCTTTAAGAGTCTCAACATCCCATATGTTAAGGGGAAAGTGGGGAAACCTTACTAGGAGGAGGGTGACTAATGGGGTTTCCTCCTCTAGGTCAAACTCGAGAGATCATGTGTTTAGATATAGTCCTCTAATGCCCATAAACCATGGGCAAAGATCGAATTTTTAATCTCAATCTTGTTTACACTAGAAAGGAAAGGAAAAATGCCCTTTGCTACAAAACTAGATCCACGTACCTCCTTTTATGCAAGGAATCCACTGATTTTGAATCTAGGAGTCCAAGGCTTTGAGGTTGGGACATAACCATAAACTTTCCAATCATGACATGGTTTGCAAACATAATCACTTTTGTCTTCAAAGTAGTTCAATAGATGCTCAGAGTAAGGATTTTGCATTTTTTTATGAGGCAATTGGAGGAGGACTTGCTTCAAGGATCGGGTTGCCATTCTCCTTAAAATATCACTCCCTTGTTGGGGATACCGGTATGTTCCCATCTTGAATCAAATCCCTCGCACTTGATTTATCCCAAATATGAGAGGTTATCAATGCCTAATGAAGTATACATTATGCTCAAATCTTTCTAGATCTCGTCGAGTTATCTACATGTAGAACATGTCTAATTTCTCCATCGTTGATGACAACTTTGCATGAAAATGTTGTTCTTTGTCTTCATTGCAATCACTTCGCATGGTTGTTATCGCAAAAACCCTTGTTGTGAGTAGAGATAACATATGTTTCACCTTTTTCTCAAAACAACTACGACATCATAAAAAAATGTGGCCATTAGAAGGTCATAATGGTTAGTGTCCTATATTAAGGATTATAAGCATGAGATTTGATCCACTTATGAGTGCACAAATCACCAAATATTTTTTTTAAATAATCACTTTGGGTGGAACCACATGTTTGACCGCTACCTATGGTGTCCCCACACAACCTCATGGGTTGGGTACCCTTACGAAAATACAACCTCATGGGTTGGGTACCCTCATGAAAATTGAACATTGGTTATTGGTGAATAATGTTTTAAAAGTCAGAATCAAACTTAGAATTACCTGAGGATCAAACTAGACTAGGATTGGAATTGACCAAGGATTAAACTAGACTCGTATCATAATCAACTAATGACCCGGCTTATGAACATGTTGACTAAAAAATACATAAAATATTAAATTTTCTAATAAAACATAAATAAAAATCAAGAGTTTGAATCAATTGAATCGGTTCACAAACCAATTTAAGGTTTCCCAAGGGGTGAATTGATTGGTTTTGATTCTAGATT
>SNQJ01S0044312.1:13156-35362 GCA_010110895.2 Picea sitchensis
ATGGTTGATGTTATTGTCTCAGTTAGGAATTAATTTGCTTATGTTTAAATATGATGTTTAGAAATTTTGGGATGTTACATTATTTACCAAGCTCCTCAATCTTCGTTGTTAGGGATTTTATTAGCTTAGCGGTAATGGCTTAGTTGTTCAATATTGTCTATTTGTTTGGTTTCATACTGGATCTGAATTTGGAGGTTTTATATCCCAAAAATTCAATGAATTGAGGAATTTGAGGTTTTATATCCCAAAATTCAATGAATTGAGGAATTTTGGCTTTTGTAACCTAATTTTCTCGGGATATTTAGTGAGGCCCAACAATCTTTACAATATATATGTTGGGGGACTTTACACTATGAATTTGGAGGTTTTCGATCCCAAAAACTCAATGATTTGAGGAACGTTGACTCTTGCAACCTAACTCTCTAGGAACATTCAATGAGACCCAACAATTTTTACTATATATATGTTGGACGTCTTGACACAGTGACCCTTTTGCATGCAAACAATAACTCTCAACCGGCTAACATACAATATTATTATTATTTGTTATAAATATCTTTTTTTTAAGAAATATTATCCATGTGACAAATGTACAATATCTCTATCATATTGGGTTGAAAATGCACAAAATGTCCAATTAGTTCTGGATTTGACTCTTTGTTTTATCTTAGGCTCTTGGATTGTGTCTTTGAAAGTGATCATACAAGTGTTCTGGAAATAGGAACTTGGTGGTTTTGTAGCATTGATTTATAAGATTTTAGAGAATTAGAAATCTAAAACCAAGCTAGAACCATCTTGACTTCAAATTTATCAAACATCAAAAGAGATCAAATATATTAAGGTGTAATTTGTTTGTCATTAAAAAAAAAAAGATAATGATATTTTTATGTAAATATCATATTTATAATATTTGTATTTATATATAACTATGAATCTCTCTTTTTATTCAAAACTATATCTTTCTCTCTCACATATATAAATATAAAAAAATTCCATTTATATTTATATTTCAGTAACATATATTATTATAGTCTTCAAGATGTAGAACAACAGTCAGCAAAACTCTAAGAATACTCATAATACAACTAAATCAACAATTCTCTGTAATATACTCTGCTCCCAAAACCCATCCCTCACTGGGTTTAAGAAAGGTGATGAAGTGAAAACGAATCAAAATAGAAAGCAGAAGACACAAATTCACTCCCCACGAAAAATTGCATCATCTCTGCAAACAGAAGTGACGAACAAAACCCCTGGTAGCAACGCTAGAAGGAGGGCTTGAACCTCCGACCTTGTGGTTAACAGCCGCACGCTCTAACCAACTGAGCTATTCCAGCCATTGTTTAATTTTAACCACCATTACACCCTATAGAATCCGACATCTCTTTTCACAGAAAATCAAATATAAGAACCCCTTTGTTGATTGACAAGTAAATGACCACATGAAAGGCTTTGAAGTGTTCAATGTTAACCTTGGAATCACACGATGCCTTTCAAGAGAAAAACTTGATCCTCTAACCACTTTTTTAAATACTTACCGAGAAAACAATAGTGTAACGGCGTTTCAGAATTTCTGCAGAGAAGCCCAGTCTTGTCCACATCAAGTAATCGTCAGTCATGAACATGCAGAGAAATTAACACCCCTTGTATTCTTCCCTTGTCTTCAAAGAATAGCAGTGAGGATGAATTTGGAGACAGCGGTTGTAAGCCTTGTGATCCAAAGCAGCAATGAGCGGAGCAGATGGAAGCTTTCGAGGAGTAGATTAATCATTTATTTTAGAAGGGAGTGAAATAAATAAATTATAATTTTTTTTTATTTATATTTGAAATCACAATTTTCTATTGTTTAAATTGTAAATATCTTTAAAAATATATCTAGAAAAAAACAAAACATAAAAAATTTATACACTATAATAAATGAAAAACTTTTAGACTAAATGAAATATATCTAAACTTCAAGAAATACAAATCACAAGGATTAAAAAACATTAAGGATGGCCTTTTAGATGTGCAAAAATAGCAGACAAGGAGTCACAATTTACTACCATAGCCCATTTTTTGTGCAAATCTCGTGGAAGAGTCAGAGTTAGAGCCAGAGACGCTATTAAGTATTGAGTGTGCGTGAAAGGAAATCTCTGAGTGCCCGTGAAACATAACGATGAAAGAAGGGACTGTAAGAGTTTGTATCCATATGCAACAGGTAAAGCCATAAACAGAGTAAACAAGTTAGATGGAATTATACAGAACTTGAGGCTCCGCGAGAACATATCAGAAGAGTACCCGTCTGATGTTCTAGAAGCCTTGGATTTTTCCTGCATAACTATAGAAATTTTCAATCAAATCACCAAGCTCCCATCTCTGATCTGAATAGGTTTCTTTAGACCGAGGTGAAGAGTACATAGACTGTCGACACTCTTAGATAGTAAGCCAGTGGAAGAGGCTGTCCATATGCTACCAACAGATACAAAAAATAAAAAAGAAACGGTCAAAGTGTAACTAGCATACCCCGAAGCTGGTTAAGGGGAACTCCAAAAAGACTATTTTTTATGACCATCATATTTAGTGAGAAAATAGATGATGAAATAAAGATAATATACATACGTGAATGGTGTAATATTTTTTTCTAGAAAAAATCAATGATATTTCATGTGTATGAGGGATTTGTTTTCTTAATGAAAATGAATATTTCAAAAGATCTGAATGCACATATCATGGAAGGATGTGATGCATGTGGTCTTGATATGCTCTTCTTATTTCAAGAATAATACAATGGTGACATATAAAGAGAAGAACAATACAATGGTGACATATAAAGAGAATCTTAGGGTAGGGGGAAATAGAGGGTCATTATGTATCATGACATTTTCATGGGTCACTGGTACAATTCAAATAAAGGTTGGAAACCACTAATTCAAATGAGGTCCATAGTCCAAAGTGCACTAGAGAGTAGTGGCTTCAAGAATTTGCAATAATAATGACTCATTCTCTTCCAATGACAAGTTCATGACAAGTTCTCAAGATTGGAGTTTCATCCAAAGTATGTATGAAATTCACCCATGGAAGGATGAGGAAAAAACTTCAAGTTGAAATGACTATTGAAGCACCAAATCTACTAACTGTTCTTTGTATGATTTCTCATTGTAATCAATATACGCAATTTCATTTAGAATATTTTAGATATGAACAATTGAATGGTTTAATATCTCTTCTATCTGAGTTATATAAGTATGAAGATAACATGAGAAGAAATGTTATGAAAAGGAAATATAATCTGAAAAAAAGAGAGAGACTAATTTAATAAAGCATTCAATGATGAGTTTGAAAAACATCATATAATTCCATTAACAAATATTTTGGAAGTTATAGAAGTATATTTTAATTGAAATTAATATAAAATTTCTCACCTCATATAAAGTTATATTCTTTATCAAACATCACTTGCTTGTTTGTCATGATAATTCCCACAAATCTAACCATATTAATTTCTCATACTCCAACCTATACTACAACATGCCCAAAAAGAAAACTATTATAGTGGAAGAGATAAATGATATGTTGCAAAGTGGGTTCTTACCAAAAAAAAAACTAAATTTCAATAATATTCACATAGATTTGTATACATTCAAAAACATTTGTGAAAGTTTAGTAAAAATCTTTTTAAGTGATGGAAAATTTCCATATATATCAAAAGGTATTTTTTTGTTACATGATTAGGCCATTGCATCACAATTTCAAAAATGAAAAAAAATTGTGACATGAATTAAGTAAAAATATTTTAAATAAAATTCAAACAAAAACTAGCATATGTGGAAATGGATCTTATAAATAACATATATCTAACTAATTGTTTATAATAGGGAAAGTTAAACTTAGATTCCACATACTTGCATTTAAATAGGAAAAGTTAAACTTACATTCCACATACTTGCATTTAAATAGGAAAAGTTAAACTTACATTCCACATATTTACATTTAAATAGATATTAAGGTTTAGAAGATTTGGATGAAAGAATTAATTTTTAGATTTATGAAGATAAGAATGGTTATCTAATTTAGTTATAATATAGACCAATTAACATGATTTTTTTTTTTTTAATTTATAAAAACAGTATCAATATCTAACTTAATTTGTATTGAGTCATTGAGCCATATATTTTGTTAAAATCTATGTTTACTTTAAATACAACAATGATAACCGGAAATGGCTTTTCAAGAAAAAATGGTACTCCAAATAATATTTTGTTAAAATCCGGCAAGTTCCTTTTTCTGGTTTAATATGTTAAAACATAAAAATGAAATTGTGAAATATATATAATGTATGGATGGAGACACCAACTTTTACTATATCCAAATTAGTTGGAATCCAAATGAATTCAAAAGAGTGGGGTTAGTGGAGAGTCCGAATGCAATTTAAAATACATATAGCGAGAATAGTGATATGTATTGTTTTGTTATTAAGATCATTACATGAGAAAAGCAACATACTCTTACAATTTTGTATATGAAAGATATTTTTATATATATATAAATAAATTAAAATAAAAATAAAAAATTAATTGAATAAATGATAAATAATTAATGATGTTTAATTAATATTCAAATAAAAATAATATAAATTTATTATAATATTCAATTTTTAATTTTTTTTTTATATATATATATTTAATAATTAATAAATATAAAATTAAGATAAATTTTTGTTATTCTATTTAAATTGTATTAAGTTAAAAAACTTTAAATCATCTTTTATTAATGATATTATTTTTAAATTAATAATAATAATAATCTATTTTTAAGGTCACGGTCAAGTCAGCGCACCAAATTGGTGTATAAGACTTCCTTGTTTGTGGGACAAGGGACTCCTCTCCATCCAACGATTTGACTGGTAAAGACTACGAAGGTATACACCCTACCCCAAAACTTAAACATCCACCAAACCCTACGGAATCATTGCAGAACTCAAAATCATCATTAAAAATATAATATAAACTCTCCATTGTTATTTGAAACCTCCCAACTAAGATTCGTAACCATCTATGTGAACGGATTATCCATTGAAACCTTGTCGTTAATTTACGCCATTAAGAGAATAATTAATAAATTAGAAGTTAACGAAATGAAGATTAGAAAATTAAAAAAACAAAGGAAAAGACAAAAATAAGAAAATAGATTGAATTAGCGAATTAAATATTTATTATTCATTATCACTATTTACTTCCTACCCTTGATCGCAGTCATAGAGGCGCTTATTCCACAACGTCTTTACATTAAGAAAAACAACATTTTCTTACACTTTCGTATATTTGTACATATACAAATAATATTAAAATTAAAATTAAATAAATAAATGAAAAATAATTAATGGTGATTGATTAATATTAAAAAGCAAATAATATAAATTTATTATAATTTTTAATTTTTAAAATAACAATGATATATATCAACTTTTTTTTTAATAATTAATAAATATAAAATTAAAATCAATGTATGTTATAACATATACAAATAATATTAAAATAAAAATAAAAATTAAATGAATAAATGAAAAATAATTAATGGTGATTGATTAATATTAAAAAAACAAAGAATATGAATTTATTATAATTTTAAAATTTTAAAATAACAATGATATACATATCAATTTTTTTTTTAATAATTAATAAATATAAAATTAAGATAAATCTATATTATTCTATTTAAATTGTATGAAATAAAAAAAACTTAAAATCATCTTATCAATGATCTTATCTTTAAATTATATGCCCAACTCATTTAAGTTATCATAAATCTAAAATACTTAAACATCCACCAAACCCTACTGAATCATTGCAGAACTCAAAATCGCCATTGAAAATATAATATAAACCCTCCATTGCTATTTGAAACCTTTCAACAAAGATTCGTAACCATTGTGTGAACGGATTATCCATTGGAAGCCTTGTCGTTAATTTACCCTGACCATTAAGAGAATAAATTATAAGTTAACCAAATGAAGATTAGAAAATTAAAAAAAACAAAGGAAAAGACAAAAATAGGAAAATAAATTGAATTACATAATTAAATATTTATTATAATAAATTGAATTCCAGTAACAGCGAAACTAGTTGAGGTTTGTCTTCGCTCCACTTTCTTTAGCTATCAAGGTGAATTCTATGAACAAACTAGTTGCGTGGCCATGGGCTCTCCGCTTTCCCCCATCGTTGCCAACCTTTACATGGAAAGCTTTGAAAAGAAAGCCATAGATTCATATCCCCTGAAACCATTAAGATGGAAACGTTACGTTGATGATACTAATGCACTTTGGCCACATGGCGAAGAAGAGTTGAATAAGTTCTACCATCACATCAACAATTTATCCAAAGACATTAAATTCACAATGGAACGTGAAGAAAATGACACCATCCCCCTTCCTTGACATACTAATAAACATAAAAGAAGATGGTAAATTAGGACATTCAATTTACAGAAAAAAAACCCACACCGAAAACTACCTTCACGCCAGTTCTCATCATCACCCCAACCAAAAATTAGGAATTCTTAACACCTTATCCACTAGAGCCATAAGGATTTCAGATAAAGAATACATAGAACAAGAGAAAAATCACCTTCACAAAGTCTTCAAAAACATAGGTTACAAAGAAAAAGAGATTGAGAACGCAATAAGGAAAGCCCTAGAAAAAGAAAAAGAAAATAACAAACCTCAACAAAGAAATAACCAAACCCCGAGCCTCACCGCCTACCTCCCTTACATCCAAGGAGTCACTGATAAAATCGCAAAAATTCTAAACAAGAAGGAGATTAAGACGTCATTCAGACCACTTAATACCATCAAACAGAAAATGAGATCTGCTAAGGACAAGCTTGACCAACATAATTTCAAAGGAGTATACAGAATAGATTGTTCTTGTGGCAAATGATACATTGGAGAAACAGGCCGCTCTTTCAACACCAAGATTAAAGATCATAGTGCTGACATCAAGAATGAACGGACTCGCAACTCAGCACTAGCTGAACACTCTCTCACAACTAAGCATCACATACACCTAGAGGACACCAAAATCTTAGCTAAAGAAGACCATCTCCTTAAAAGACGAATGAGAGAAGCAATCGAAATCATCAAAATTCCCGATAACCTAAATAGGGACAATGGCCTAGAGATTAGTGAAAGTTGGATCCCGCTCATTCGGGAAAGAAAACATTATTAACCTTACCCTCAGTACTTACACCCTCACTTTTCCCGAACCTTAACTTAACCTGATCATTAAAAAACAACCTTATTAAAACCAATTTATACCAACTTACCTATAAAAATCCCTTTGACATACATTAATAATAATATTATTATTACCTTTTTACATATTATACCCAACTTAACCTTAACCAACATAATACTAATTACTAACATCTACTGGATAATTAAAATTAAACCATTTCAAGACCAACCTAATCGATTCCAACTTATAATCTTCTACCACTAATATAACAATAATAATATTAATGCTACCTCATTAAACTAACCCTAAATTTAACCTATAATTAACATAAAATTAATATTAATAATATTAACACCTTATGGTTATCAAATTAAACAACTAATATAACTATAATAATATTAATACTACCTCATTATATTAACCCTAAATTTAACCTATAATTAACATAAAATTTAATATTAATATTAACACCATCGGGTTATCAAATTAAACCACTTAATTCGTTAATTAACTAGATCACTATTAAATACCTATTTTGGAAAAATCCCCTCAAACCTAGGGTTTCACTTAGCCAACCACTAATATAACAATAACAATATTAATGCTACCTCTTTTAACCCTAAATTTAACCTATAATTAACATATAATTAATATTAATAATATTAACACCAAATGGTCAACCCTAAATTTACCCTATATTTAAATCACTATTAATACCTTTTTTGGAAAAATCTTCTCAAACCTAGGGTTTCACTTAGCTGACCACTAATATAACAATAATAATATTAATGCTACCTCATTAAATTAACCCTAAATTTAACCTATAATTAACCTATAATTAATATTAATAATATTAACACCATATGGTCAAATACCTATTTTTTGAAAAATCTCCTCAAACCTAGGGTTTCACTTAGCCGACCTTAGTTTTCCACCCTCCTCACCATTATTTATTAAGGGTTCCTCTCTTATTTTTCCTCTGGCTTTTTTGTCCTAAAGATGGATCCTGTTGTGGATCTGAAACGTCGACAAGCTATCAAAAGCACGGTGGTTCTTCCGACAATTTCTAAATAAATATTTATTATTCATTATCACTATTTACTTCCTACCCTTGATCGCAATTATAGAGGTGTTTATTCCAACAAGTGCTTATTGTATTGAGAAGTATAATTATGGGGTCCAGTATTTGTCTTATGGGGAGTACCGAGTGGCGGCCTGCCTCCCCATTGTTCTTGTCTAGAAGATTAAAAACGCAATCTACAAGGAATAGTAAAGGAAGGAAGACACGCCAATCGAAATTAGTCAAGAAAGTGAAGTTAAGGTATATAGTTCGGATTCTAAGTTAGATTGTTCTCTTGTGATTTCCATTGCTTCCTACTGTCAAGCTCAACTTTTGAGGGATGTATTTGGAATTGAAGATGATCGTTGGTTGTAATGAGCTTGGGGCTTGGCTTGGCTGTCTTGCATACGAAGTATATAGGGGATCGAATTTTACTTTTGTCAGTATAAACCATAAGTGAATTTGGCCAAATAATTACCCCAGAGACCTGGCAACTAAACCCAAAGAATTGTGCTCTATTCAGTGTGGAAATCCCCCTCTCCCCAAAAAAGAAGTTGTGTCAATGACAAGCTAGGCAAAGTGGCCGAGTCTAAAATCTAAGGAAGAAAACTGAACTAAATCAAAGCAGAGTGGATTACATTGTTTTTCAAGTTTGATAGAGAAAAAGGGAAATAAACCAGGTAGGAAAGACATATTTCTCGGATTGCTAGTTTGGAAGAAAAAAAAGATGATGGGGGTAAAGAAAAACAGAAAATCAAGAAATGGGCTCAGATGGTGTTTTACCTGATCATTAATCCTGATCCTACAGAACGCCTCCTCTTCTTCGGGCACTTCATGAAGAACAAAAATATGATCAGGGGAAGGGACAACCTTGGTCTCCTCCGGGAACCTGACAACAACAACGAGGCAGACGCAATGGTGAATGCAGTAATCACTGACACTCCTAAGCCTGCTCTTGCAATTCCCCTTGGAGGCCTCGAATCCCCTACTCCCCATGATGACGACATTGACGCCAATCCTCTCGATCTCGAGGAAGATCTTAAAAAATGCAAACAAATATCAGGATAAATGGTAAATATGCAAACAAATTCACGAAACCATACCAAAATAAAGCATGTTGAGGTGGATCCGCATATGCAAACCACTTCATATGACTTCTCTATACATATTTCTTCACATGCAAAGGGTTTCTCTATACACATTTCTTCCTATGTGATCCTGCTAAAACCATACTATATCATATGGGTGAAGGCATGGACAAGGACTGAGGCAGTGAAGCAACGTATGGGTGAAGGCATGGACAAGGAATGAGGCAATGAAGTGACAAATCTGCATCTAATCAGCAAATCACATGTGGTATATAGAAGGTGGTAGATATAAGGAACATGTGGCCGATTACAAATGGGTATTGACAGGCGATGAAGAGTCAAGGGGAACTGCTCCTTAAAAGAATGCCTTCGACGTAATAAAGAATTTCACAATAAATCTTCTAACATAATTTTTAGGTAGAATCCATTCAATGCAAATTACAACTGTGTTCATTTAGTCTTATCGTTCGATTTTTTTGAGTTTTTACAGGCATATTTTCCAATCAATTTTTACTCCAGATTTGAGTGATTGAGTATGTATAATTTGAATGCCCCGAAGGATTTTAGGGTGTTGAATCCATTTATGCATTCAAAAATGTAATTTAAACAACAAAAAATTGTGATTTCACCAAAATCTTCAGATGAAAAAGTTCAAAAAATCAAATGTTTAAACAACCCCATTGTGTTTCATAAAGAATTTTTGGAGAAAGAAGTGAATATGCAACAAACTCTTAGTTTTAAGTCAAGGTTAAAGTAAATAAACATTAAAAATATAAATTAGAAAAAAGGGATTTGTATGGATTAAACAAATTGTCAAGTGATATTCATTTATAAACACGTATCAACAAGTTAGAATTCACAAGGATTCCTTTTGACACTAACGTGATGACTTAATATGTGAAAAGGCTTTCTCACAGTTTTCTCCTTTTCTCGAAATAAAAATGTGATAAAAAGAATTTCTTAAAATAAAAATATGGTAAAAAGGAATATCATATCTTCGTGTCCTAAGTTGAACTAAGTATGCATATGATATATGGAATACATTTAGATGAAATATTGTAAATTAATGATTGTTTTCAATTCAATCATGGAAAGTGAAATCCATGGCCAATTTAGGTTGAAAACTTTCAATTCAAATTCTATTTTTTCTGGTTCTTCTTTCTTGGGTAGGACTTCCTTTTTAACATCATTGATTTCTCTAATTACTACATCTCAACTATACACTACCTTATTAGTTTCTAGGTTCCAAATCTTATAACCTTTCAAACCATATTTATAGCCAATAAAGATGCACTTTTTATCCTTTTTATCCATCTTACTCATATTTTCCTTTGGAACGTGAACATAGGCATCACAACCAAATACTCTGATATGTGTAAGAGAGGGTTTCTTACCAGTCCATACCTCAAGTCGAGTCTTTCCATACAACGTTGATGAGAGTGATCAATTGACCAGGTAACATGTAGTACCCACTGTCTCTGCCCAAAATTCTTGTCCTAGCCCAACACCATTAAGCATGCTCCTTTTTTTTCCCATCAGTGTCTTATTCATCCTTTATGCAACTACATTCTACTGAGGTGTGTATGGAGTAGTTTTTTTCCTTGCTATACTACACTCCTTACATAATTCTTTGAATTCAATCCCATAAATTTTCCACCATTATTCTTCCTCAACGCCTTAATTCTCTTATTTGTCTGATTCTCCATAAGAGCCTTGAACTCTTTGAATTTTTCAAAGAATTCATATTTCTTCTTGAGGAAATAAATCCATATATTCCTCAAGAAGTCATATATAAATGAGACATAATACAAATATTTTCCTAGTGATGGAATCGACATAGGTCCAAACACATGATGACGACATTGACTCCAAGCCTCTCGATCTCGAGGAAGATCCTAAAAAATGAAAACAAATATCAGGATAAATGGTAAATATGCAAACAAATTCACGAAACCATACAAAAATAAAGCATGTTGAGGTGGATCCGCATATGCAAATCACTTCATAGGACTACTCTATACATATTTCTTCGCATGCAAAGGGTTTCTCTATACACATTTCTTCCCACGTGATCTTGCTAAAACCATACTATAGCGTATGGGTGAAGGCATGGACAAGGACTGAGGCAATGAAGCAGCGTATGGGTGAAGGCATGGACAAGGACTAAGGCGGTGACGCGACAAACCTGCATCAAATCAGCAAATCACATGTGGTATATAGAAGGCGGTAGATATAAGGAACATGTGGTCGGTTACGAATGGGTATTGATAGGCGATGAAGAGTCAAGGGGAACTGCCCCTTAAAAGAATGTCTTCGACGTAATAAATAATTTCACAATAAATCTTCTAACATAATTTTTAGGTAGAATCCGTTCAATGCAAATTACAATTGTGTTCGTTTAGTCTTATCGTTCGATTTTTTTGAGTTTTTACAAGCATATTTTCCAATCAATTTTTACTAAAATCCGACCAAAAATTGTTGGAACTCCATATTTGAGTGATTGAGTCTGCATAATTTGAATGCCCCAAAGGTTTTTAGGGTGTTGAATCCATTTATGCATTCAAAAATGTAATTTAAACAACATAAAATTGTGATTTCACCAAAATCTGTTTTTCCAAATTCAGATGAAAAAGTTCAAAAAATCAAATGTTTAAACAACCCCCATTGTGTTTCATAAAGAATTTTTGGAGAAAGAAGTGAATATGCAACAAACTCTTAGTTTTAAGTCAAGGTTAAAGTAAATAAACATTAAAACTATAAATTAGAAAAAAGGGATTTGTATGGATTAAACAAATTGTCAAGTGATATTCATTTATAAACACGTGTCAACAAGTTAGGATTCATAAGGATTCCTTTTTACGCTAACGTGATGGCTTAATATGTGAAAAGGCTTTCTCACAGTTTTCTCCTTTTCTCGAAATAAAAATGTGATAAAAAGAATTTCTTCAAATAAAAATATGGTAAAAAGGAATATCATATCTTTGTGTCCTAAGCTGAGCTAAGTATGAATATGATATATGGAATAAATTTAGATGAAATATTTTAAATTAATTATTGTTTTCAATTCAATCATGGAAAGTGAAATTCATGGCCAATTTAGTTTGAAAACTTTCAATCCGAACTCTATTTTCTCTGGTTCTTCCTCCTTGGGTGGGACTTCCTTTTTAACATCATTGATTTCTCTAATTACCACATCTCAACTATACACTACGTTTCTAGGTTCCAAATCTTATAACCTTTCAAACCATAATTATAGCCAATAAAGATGCACTTTTTATCATTTTTATCCATCTTACTCATGTTTTCCTTTGGAACGTGAACATAGGCATCACAACCAAATACTTGGATATGTGTAAGAGAGGGTTTCTTACCAGTCCATACCTCATGTCGAGTCTTTCCATACAACGTTGATGAGAGTGATCAATTGACCAGGTAACATGTAGTACCCACTGTCTCTGCCCATAATTCTTGTCCTAGCCCAACACCATTAAGCATGCTCCTTTTTTTTCCATCGGTGTCTTATTCATCCTTTCTGCAGCTACATTCTACTGAGGTGTGTATGGAGTAGTCTTTTGCCTTGCTATACTACACTCCTTACATAATTCTTTGAATTCATTCCCATAATTTTTCCACCATTATTCTTCCTCAATGCCTTAATTCTCTTCTTTGTCTGATTCTCCACAAGAGCCTTGAACTCTTTGAATTTTTCAAAGAATTCATATTTCTTCTTGAGGAAATAAATCCATGTATTCCTCAAGAAGTCATATATAAATGAGACATAATACAAATATTTTCCTAGTGATGGAACCAACATAGGTCCAAACACATGATGACGACATTGACTCCAAGCCTCTCGATCTCGAGGAAGATCCTAAAAAATGCAAACAAATATCAGGATAACTGGTAAATATGCAAACAAATTCACGAAACCATATCAAAATAAAGCATGTTCAGGTGGATCCGCATATGCAAACCACTTCATAGGACTACTCTATACATATTTCTTCGCATGCAAAGGGTTTCTCTATACACATTTCTTCCCACGTGATCCTGCTAAAACCATACTATAGTGTATGGGTGAAGGCATGGACAAGGACTGAGGCAATGAAGCAGCGTATGGGTGAAGGCATGGACAAGGACTAAGGCGGTGAAGCGACAAATCTGCATCAAATCAGCAAATCACATGTGGTATATAGAAGGTGGTAGATATAAGGAACATGTGCCCGATTACGAATGGGTATTGACAGACCATGGAGAGTCAAGGGGAACTTCCCCTTAAAAGAATGCCTTCGGCGTAATAAAGAATTTCACAATAAATCTTCTAACATAATTTTTAGGTAGAATCCATTCAATGCAAATTACAATTGTGTTCGTTTAGTCTTATCGTTCGATTTTTTTGAGTTTTTACAAGCATATTTTCCAATCAATTTTTACTAAAATCCGGCCAAAAATTGTTGGAACTCCATATTTGAGTGATTGAGTCTGCATAATTTGAATGCCCCAAAGGTTTTTAGGGTGTTGAATCCATTTATGCATTCAAAAATGTAATTTAAACAACAGAAAATTGTGATTTCACCAAAATCTTCAGATGAAAAAGTTCAAAAAATCAAATGTTTAAACAACCCCCATTGTGTTTCATAAAGAATTTTTGGAGAAAGAAGTGAATATGCAACAAACTCCTAGTTTTAAGTCAAGGTTAAAGTAAATAAACATTAAAACTATAAATTAGAGAAAAGGGATTTGTATGGATTAAACAAATTGTCAAGTGATATTCATTTATAAACATGTGTCAACAAGTTAGGATTCACAACTATTCCTTTTGACGCTAACGTGATGGCTTAATATGTGAAAAGGCCTTCTCACAGTTTTCTCCTTTTCTCGAAATAAAAATGTGATAAAAAGAATTTCTTAAAATAAAAATATGGTAAAAAGGAATATCATATCTTCGTGTCCTAAGATGAGCTAAGTATGCATATGATATATGGAATAAATTTAGATGAAATATTGTAAATTAATGATTGTTTTCAATTCAATCATGGAAAGTGAAATTCATGGCCAATTTAGTTTGAAAACTTTCAATTCAAACTCTATTTTCTTTGGTTCTTCCTCCTTGGGTAGGACTTCCTTTTTAACATCATTGATTTCTCTAATTACCACATCTCAACTATACACTATGTTTCTAGGTTCCAAATCTTATAACCTTTCAAACCATATTTATAGCCAATAAAGATGCACTTTTTATCCTTTTTATCCATCTTACTCATGTTTTCCTTTGGAACATGAACATAGTCATCACAACCAAATACTCGGATATGTGTAAGAGAGGGTTTCTTACCAGTCCATACCTCATGTCGAGTCTTTCCATACAACGTTGATGAGAGTGATCAATTGACCAGGTAACATGTAGTACCCACTGTCTCTGCCCAGAATTCTTGTCCTAGCCCAACACCATTAAGCATGCTCCTTTTTTTTCCATCAGTGTCTTATTCATCCTTTCTGCAACTACATTCTACTGAGGTGTGTATGGAGTAGTCTTTTGCCTTGCTATACTACACTCCTTACATAATTCTTTGAATTCATTCCCATAAATTTTCCACCATTATTCTTCCTCAATGCCTTAATTCTCTTCTTTGTCTGATTCTCCACAAGAGCCTTGAACTCTTTGAATTTTTCAAAGAATTCATATTTCTTATTGAGGAAATAAATCCATGTATTCCTCAAAAAGTCATATATAAATGAGACATAATACAAATATTTTCCTAGTGATGGAACCAACATAGGTCCAAACACATCACTGTGCAACAACTGTAGTATTTTGTTTTCCCTCATAGCACCACAGGAGAATCTTACACGATTTTTCTTCCCAAATAAGCAATACCCACAGAAATAAAAATCCGGAGTGAAATTGGCCATACCTTCAACCATACCATACAATGTAGTACTTGAAGACCCTTCCCTCTAATATGGCCCAGTCTTTGATGCCACAACATAGTCTTTTCTTCAGAGACTGTATAATTTTTTCTTCTTCAGCTCCAATCTCAAGAACAACAGAATCGTTGCACCTGCCACTAATAGTGCTTCCCAACAACTTATATAGAGTTCCAATCCAAACTCCCTTTAGCAAAACCATTTCCCCTTGAACCATCCTGCAAGTTTATTTTTCAAACATTGTTTTTATACCTACAACGTCCATCTTGCTTACATAAATCAATTTTCTGGCCAAGCTTGGGGATGTGTAAAACACCAGGGAGTGTTCTAATCCTTCCATATATGAGCTTCAACTTGAATTTTCCTTGTCCTATGAATTTGGTTGTTGAGTCATCACTTAGGAAAAATTCACCTCCATCATACCTTTCATACTCACAAAACCATTCATTGTGAGGAGTCATATGAAAGGATGCACCTGAGTCAACCAGCCATGGCTCATGATCTGCATGTATGCTTGAAGAAGCCAAGTGCACATATCCTCCTTCATCAGTTGAGGTTTTTGCTTCTGTAGAAGAGGCATCATTAGATCCCTTCCCTCTTTAAACACTTTTAGATCTACATTGTTTCTTGTAGTGCCCTTTTTTTCCACATCTCCAACATACCTTTACAATTTTTCCAAGAGATTTAGATCTTCCCTTAGATTTATATCTCCCCTTAGATTTATATCTCCCACTTAAGGACTTGGATCTATTGCTTCCCTAGGAGCATCCTCTTGCAAATAAATAATCTATGTTTTTTCCTTCCATGTTTTTCCACCTCATCTCCTCTGACAACAAGGATGAGACCACATCATCGAAGATTAAAGTAGTTTCATTATTGCCTATGGCTAAAACTAGACTATTCCACAAGTCTGGTAAAAAGAACAATAAACCAATACACTTATCTTCATCGAAAATCTTAATATCAACATACAATAACTACCTTACCATAGTATTGAAGGTGTTTATATGCTCTATCATCGAGTCTCCATCTTTCATCCTTAGGTTGTACAACTTCTTCTGCGGGAACAATTTGTTTATCGAGGACTTAGACTAATACAAAGTCCCTAACTTATCCCATATTTCCTTGGCTCTAGCTTCCCCTGACACATTCAATAATACTGAATATGAGAGACACAACTAGATTATGCTCTTCGCCTTTCGATCCAACTTTTCCTAGTCTTATGTTGACATTCACATAGGTGCAGTACCTTGATCCACATCGATCCATTGATCTTTTTCCACCAATAAATATTCCATCTTGAGCTTCCACAACTCAAAATGTTTCCCATTAAATTTCTTGATCTCTATGTTTTAATTGTTCACTATTTATTTTCACCATAAGAATTGATACTGCAGAGCTCCCAATATAACAAGGTTTATCATAGACCCGAGCTAAAACCATGACCACAAAGGCATACCCCTGAAGCCAATAACTTCTCTAATACCAAATGTAGATTTTTAACCTTGTACAATTAATTACTGCAAATGGATTCTTAATAAAAACAAAAAAGATACAACGACGCGCGCACACACACACATACACAATAACACATACCCAACAATGTAAACTATGAGCCTTGGCCTATTACTATCTCTCTTGGGACACTCAACCTAGTAAATATGTTTCAATATAAGAAATCAATAACTTTGTCTTCATTGGAATTAGGTAGTTCTTTGACTTCTACCCATTTGGTAAGATAGTTTGTACAAACAAGGATGCAATTATTTTGATTTCATGGAAGATCTATTTTCCCAACAAAGTCCAAACCTCATTTATCAAAAATTTCTAATGAGATCTAAGGTTGCAAAGGCATTTCATCAGCTTGTATGGGTTTGTCGATTATTTGGCATTCATCACACCTACTAACATATTGGTTGTCATCTTTGTTGAGTGTTGGCCAATAGTATCTTGCATGTAAAAGTTTAAGAGMTATTATTTTGGTTGTGAAATTTCMTCCATTAGGTTCATCGTGACATGCACGACACACATCATAAATMTCATCTTCTTATMAAAAATGATGGAACACWTGATTGGGTTTCATTTTGAACAGATATCCCTGAATCCAACTATATGGAACACTTGGTCTTATGATTCTACAMCATTCTATATGGGAGAAATGCTAAAGAAAATTTCTAGAAATACGTTAATTTGCAATGTTAGCAAATCATGGGGTTTACAAAGATATTACAAACAAGTTTTCATTAGGGAAAGTGTCATCCAACAAATCTTCCTCTAGGTTTTTTTCCAAGTGAGATAAGAAATTTGCAACAACATTCTCACTAATCTAGTTAAGGATCCCTAATAATCTTCTAGACCAATCTAGCTAATGAAACCTTGATCACTTGCTAGATCGATCTAGCTAGAGGAATCCTAATGGCCTCTTAGATCCATTGTGCACTAGTTGCATTCCATTTATAGTCCTTTATTTTGTTTTCTTATGCACCACTTGCACTCTTTTACACCATGGTAAGCTACACTAAGTTCTTGTAGTAGCTTTTAGAGAAAATGTGCCTTGACCAATAGGTCCAAGAATGCAAAGAACAAGCATTATAATGTGTGAGCAAGCAATGATGGAGGTGCTCACCAAATTCCTAGGGATCCGACTAGATGCTTGTTTCTCTCTCCCTAAGTTCGTAACTAACCTGGATGGGATAAAGTTGGCTCTTGGATCAAAAGCATGGAGATCTATTCTTTTATGGTGCATCCAACAATGACCAATATAGATAGACCAATGCAACAGTTGGACAATATAATGTTAGAAATTTGGTGGAAATATTATATGTAGTGTCTAGAGCACTCTAGGCACTGCCTTGATTTGGTGTTAAAACTGAATTATGACCTTGCAGAGCCTTGGCATGTCCTTACTATAGCTTTTTATGCATGTTTCTACCTCTCCAAGGTATTATTAGAGCCCCTTTACACACTGGTTATAACTGTGGTAGACATATGGACAAATCATCATGCTCTTTGTTGACTCTTTTCTAAGCTCCATTTACTAAAATCTAAACTCCATGTCACTTACATTCATTGAAGAAGTAATTATGGTCAAATTTAATTTTCATTAACTACTTTCTTCTATTTGTTTAAAAATACTACTATTAATGAGACTATTTGTTTAAAAATACCAGTATTGATGAGGATTTTCATCGTACTGTAACCATAAAACATATAAATAACATCAAATGCCTCTCTCAACTTTCTAAAAGTAATTATTGTCAAATTTAATTCTCATTAACTACTTTCTTATGTTTGTTTAAAAATACTACTATCAGGCTATTTGTTTAAAATACTAGTATTGATGAGGCTTTTCAGCATACTCTAACCATACAACATATAAATAACATCAAATGCCCCTCTCAACTTTCTAAAAGTAATTATTGTCAAATTTAATTCTCATTAACTACTTTATTCTATTTGTTTAAAAATACTAAATTGTTAATGAGGTTGTTTGTTTAAAAATACTAGTATTGATGAGGTTTTTGAGACTTTTCAGTGTATTCTAACCATAAAACATATAAATAATATCAAATTCCCCTCTCAACTTTCTAACAACATTATTGGATTTGGATCTTGTTGGAAATATGTCAACGAAATTCTCATGCAGTCACATGCACATGCATGCATCTATATTTAGAATGTGCATGCAACATGCACTCTTCTGTTAACAATTCGTGTAATTGATGGATCCTATTATAATCAATTTGTCTAATTGTTTGAGAGATGTTATATATACGAGCATACCCATAGAGGTGAGAGTGAAATGCAGTGAAATATGTGAGAAAGACACAATACTGTGGAGCATAGTGTGTGCGTGGTGAGGAGAGGATGGTTGTATTCTGGTGTTGGATATTGTAATTTTCCCTTAAATAATAAAGATATCGATTATCATTGCCCCACAGTTTTTTCCTGCATTGGGTTTCCACATAAATCATTGTGTCAATTGTGTGATTGATTGTTGTTCTCGGTTTAATCTTGGTTTATATTATTTGCTATTAAATCTTGTTACGTTTTTTGTTTGTTTCCGCTACCTAACAAGTGGTATCATAGCGTAGAGCTGAAGAATCAAAGAGTGTAGGAGAAGAAAATCCAATCATTGGTCATTGGATAGCAGAGCAGGTTAACCAAGCCGATACAAGTGGAGTGGATCAACCTATAATGGTTTTTATTACATTGTCGCAGGATGTCCCTCTTACACAATGCGATAGTCGCAGGCATACTTGCTAAATTTTCAATTTTGAAAGTGTTAAGGGTAATATACAATACACAATGCGAAAACTTGACAATAGTGTCAGAAGAAAATTGTCGCGGGCTATACTTTAATGAGTCTATTAATGAGGCTATTTGTTTAAAAATACTAGTATTGATGAGGCTTTTCAGCATACTCTAACCATAAAACATAGAAATAACATCAAATGCCTATCTCAACTTTCTAAAAGTAATTATTGTCAAATTTAATTCTCATTAACTACGTTCTTATGTTTGTTTAAAAATACTACTATTAATGAGGATATTTGTTTAAAAATACTAGTATTGATGAGGCTTTTCAGCATATTCTAACCATAAAACATATAAATAATATCAAATGCCCCTCTCAACTTTCTAAAAGTAATTATTGTCAAATTTAATTCTCATTAACTACTTTATTCTATTTGTTTAAAAATACTATTGTTAATGAGGTTGTTTGTTTAAAAATACTAGTATTGACGAGGCTTTTGAGACTTTTTAGCGTATTCTAACCATAAAACATATAAATAATATCAAATTCCCCTCTCAACTTTCTAACAACATTATTGGATTTGGATCTTATTGGAAATATGCCAACGAATTTCTGATGCGGTCACATGCACATGCATGCATCTATATTTAGAATGTGCATGCAACATGCACTCTTCTATTAACAGTTTGTGTAACTGATGGATCCTATTATAATCAGTTTGTCTAATTGTTTGAGAGATGTTATATATATGAGCATACCCATAGAGGTGAGAGTGAAATGCAGTGAAATGTGTGAGCAAGACACAATACTGTGGAGCGCAGTTTGTGCATGGTGAGGAGAGGATGGTTATATTCTGGTGTTGGCTATTGTAATTCTCCCTTGAATAATAAAGATATTGATTATCATTGCCCCATAGTTTTTTCCTGCATTGGGTTTCCACGTAAATCATTGTGTCAATTGTGTGATTGATTATTGTTCTTGGTTTAATCTTGGTTTATATTCTTTGCTATTAGAATCTTGTTACATTTTTTTGTTTCCGCTACCTAACAAGTGGTATCATAGCATATAGCTGAAGGATCATAGAGCGTAGGAGAAGAAAATCCAATCATTGGTCATTGGATAGCAGAGCAGGTTAACCGAGCCGATATAAGTGGAGTGGATCAACCTAGAATGGTTTTTATTACATTGTCGCAAGATGACCCTCTTACACAGTGCGACAGTCGTAGGCATACTTGTGAAATTTTCAATTTTGAAAGTGTTAAGCGTAATATACAATACACAATGCGACAACTTAACAATAGTGTCATAAGAAAATTGTCGTAGGCTATACTTTAATGAGGTGTGACAATTTTTGTCATGGGCTATCTTCATAGAAAGGTGCGACAATAAAAAAATACATGTTTTTTGGGAGGATCATGGTATAAGTGAATCGCCCTTTGGTAAATTTGTGAATGGGGCATATTATTTAATAAAGATGAGGTGGACCTTTGTTATGCACATAAGACAAATTACACGGAGGAATCGACTTTATGATTAAAGTGGGTGGAGAATGATTTAAGGTGGATCTTTTTGGAAAAGGGTTTTTTAATATATTTTTTAGTCTAAACTTTTTTTCGAATTTCAACCTTGATTTTTTAAGAACCTGGTTTATTATAAGTTGTGATTTTTTTGGTGGTGTGTGTTAATGGCGAAAGTACGGAGT
Organism: Picea sitchensis; assembly: GCA_010110895.2. NCBI lineage: Eukaryota > Viridiplantae > Streptophyta > Pinopsida > Pinales > Pinaceae > Picea > Picea sitchensis. The sequence goes on from SNQJ01S0044312.1 coordinate 34,407, forward strand.
TCTAAGTTTGAGGTGGAGAAATTCATCGACAAGAATAGATTTGCACTATGGAAGCTCAAGATGTGGGATCTGCTTGTGCAACAAGGATTGCAAAAGGTGTTGGCTGGAAAGATAAAGAAATTGACAAGCATGATAGACGAGGACTAGGAAGATCTGGATGCAAGAGCTCTCAGTACCATTCGTTTATGTTTGGAAAATGAAGTGTTGTTTAACATTGTTGAAGAGGAGACAACAATAGGTTTGTGGAACAGACTGGAGAATCTATATATGGAAAAGTCCTTGGCGAACAAAATTTTCTTGAAAAGGCAGTTGTACAGCTTGAGCATGAAAGAACGTAAGAAAATTGTTGATCACTTGAATGTTTTCAATACTATGATTTGTCAATTATCTAGTATGGACATAACATATGAAGATGAGGACAAAGAGGTGACACAATTGTGTTCGTTGCCTTAGTCTTAGGATGATCTGGTCACAAGTATGTGGTTTAGCTCAGCAGATGCCATTGATTATGACATTGTTGTGGGAGATTTGTTGTCTGAGGAGATGAAGAAAAGATCCAGTAAGGAAACGTCAACAACAAAAGAAATGGTGGTCAGAGGTCGATCTACAGAAGGAGGGAAAGATTAGAAAGGTACAGACATGTCTAAGTCAAAAGACAATAAGGGTAAGAGAAAATGTTGGTTCTGTGGAAAATCTGGGCATCTCAAGAAGGATTGTTGGAAAAGACAACAAGCAACCAAAGAGGACTCCACAAAAGAAGCAAATTCAACTAAAGGTATGATTGATAAAAAAAATTATGTCTATTGTGTCTCACCACCTGTGTTCACATAGAAGGTGCAGGGTGGTGATGGTTGAGTCACTATAAAATAAAATAAAATGTATTTACTTTGGAGTTATAAAAATTATTGATTGCATGTAAATGGGCATATGTTTGTAAGACTTGGATAGGCATGCAT